>LDKF01000783.1:58861-90065 GCA_001026735.1 Rotylenchulus reniformis | reverse complement strand
CATCCCGAAATCCTGGGTACGTCCCTGATGTAATCGTTTATTTTTTTACAGCAATGTGAATTGATCGATTTGCTGGTTTCGCACGGGGCTCGGCTGGATATACGCGAGGCTGGCAATGACCAACTTCCACTCCATGTAAGGCCATAGAACTTTTAAAATTCAATTATAATGGTTTCCAATTAAGTGCAAGTTTTGCTTTCCTAACCTCTTAAAATTAATACATTTTTTGACTCTAGTAAGTGAGCTTTGTTTCCTTAATTTTTTAAAATTTTCTTCATTGAATTGTTCCGTTCCCATCATCAAAATTGTTTTTATTTCAGCTGGCAATTGCCAACCGTCGTCTCTGTCATGTGCGCAAATTGCTCGACTTGAGTTCGCCCGTTAACTTGGCTGACAAAAGCGGGAAATCACCTGTTATTTTGGCGTTGGAGTGCAGTGATACCGAGTTCATGAGATGCCTCTTGAAGGCGGGCGCCTCATTCCAACCTGGTGCATATTAATTAGAATTTTTATTTATTTTTCTTTATTAATTGATAGATTTTCATGTGCTATTTATTAAGCTAACACATTCATTTGATTATTTTATTTTTACTTTTCAGCACTCGAGAAGCTTTATATGGAAAGAGACCGAAACAAGCGCCAGTTCCGCATGATCACTGACCACGAATCCCAGTTGCGCAAGGCGCTCAACTCGGCCAGGGACAACGTCACAATGTTCGAATAAATTGTTAATGAAATGAGGCCTTGTTTCTTTTAGAAAAAAATAATATTGACACTTTTAACGCCTTTTTAAATTCACTATTTTTCTTTATTTTTCCTTATAATATATTAATTATCATTTTAATTTTTAAAATAATTTCCATTTTTTAGTTTTTTTTATATGATTTTCCCCATTTTCCCACAGGAATATGAGTGTCAAGTGCATCTCTCCGCTGTTCGTCCATCCTCTCCACGAATGCTCCTCCGTCCACACCTTCAACTTGAGCTCGCAACCGCAACTTCCTGCTGCCGGCGACTTTACCTATCTGTTGTTTATCGCGATCGCGGAATTTTTACAGCCAGCAGATGAAAGGGCAGAGGTGAATGAAAATTTAATGCTTTTTTAAAAAAAATTTAAATATTTTTCATTTTTCAATTGTTACTTTTTTCACAGAAGGAATCATCTTGCTGTTCAGTTGAGGCACGCATGTGGGGTCAAAATCCGGTGAAAAGCGTGACAATGAATGGTAAAATCCAAAAATTAATTTTTTAAATAAATTTAAAAATCACTTTCCATTCCACTGAAAAATTTAGATCGGATTGCTGAGACCCTCAAGCCTGGCAACCGATTCGCATTCCTGTGCGTGCCGTGCCAGGGCCAGAACAAATTTGAGGTGGTGCTGGACCCGATGGCGCGCAAGTCGCGGCTGGTTGTGCTTTCCCAGGTTGTGCTGGCCCAGATGTTCCACCGACCTGCTGCGATTAAAAAATGAGAATTTTCGATTCCTTTTAATGACCATTAAGAATTTTTCCAAAAATATTATCCAAACATAATATCCAATAAATATTTATAGTTTGGCCGCTTATTTTTATGGGTACTTTTGATGATTGTTTGGCCTATTAATTGCCCCCCTAAAATTCCACCCTTTGTTCCATCTTATTTATTTTTGAACACCATCCGCAATTTGTTTGATTGTTTATTTATTTTGTTTATTTAGAAATAAATAATGTTTTCCCAATCCGGAATTGATGAACATTTGTTTTACATTTTGGTCAAATAATATTTTTTGCAACTTTTAGTTTGAATTTATGCAGATTTTTTGATCCATTTGCTAATAAATCAATCAAGTACATATGGCGCCATCGAATAGCGGCAATGAATGTAACAATGCACACAAGGTCATAAACCCGGAAGCGGCAATGCTGGAAGTCAAAGTGAGGAGACGGTGGGACTGGATTAGTTCAATTTTTGCATAAATTGCTCATTTTAAAAATTCTAAAATCGAATTTAAAAAGTTTACACAACCATTACAGAGTGTTGGCTGATTTTAAAAAGGAATTACTTTTCGGAAAATTTGAGATTGCCAGAAATAATTATTTTGATCGATAAATAGAAGTAAATATTCTTGATTTTCCAGCAGCATTGATATTTTTTCAAAATTGGTCCAAATAATACCTTAATACCATGCATATCTTTCCCTTCTGCTCAACAGTTGCCCTCCTTCGACTGGTTCAAGGCAAAATGCATGGAGATTGATCAGAAGATCGCGCAGTTACAGGCATACCAGGACGAAATTTCGGACAAAGTTCGCACTATGCAGCGCAAGTACGGGCCAGCATGAGAGCGAATGGATGGATGGTACATTGGCAATTTCATTTTCCCGGGTCGTGTTCTCCGTTTTTTTACATTTGATCAGTGATCAATATTTGATTTCCATGAATTTGCCAATCGATGGAAATAAACATTGAATTTCATCCTGATAGGTTCATTGAGCTCCCAAAACCAAAATAATCGGTTTGAACTGACCAAAGGCCCGAGTTATACGCAAACAATCCTCCTCAAAGAAATAGAGGCAAAAATGAGTATCCGGCAGAGAAGTTTCTTTAAAAAATATTTAAATTTTATTTTGTAACATTCTTTGTGACCAAGAGTGTAAAAACTTTGTTCCATCCGTCATAATTTAAAATTACAATAAGAACTGAAGAAGTACAATTCCAAAAACTTCATTTACTGCTGTAGAGAGATTGCTGCCCAAATCTGGCCACTGTGCCCCTCTTCCTCCTGCCCGTGTCCTCATTCAACATCATTTCCTGGCCTTTGTTATCCTCCCTCCCTCCGTGTTGACCATGATCAAAATCAGCAATTGTTTGGTCCGATCAGTTTGGTTTTTGCTCTCCCTCCTCCTCCCCTCCCATCTTTTTGTTGTGTTTTGCTGCGTTTTATCACTTCCCCTCTCCCTCCTCCCCACTTTATCACGTCAATCATCGCCCCCAAACAGAGCAAAGGGGTGTTCACGTGAATCTGATCGGTTGCCCGATGGCCTGATCGGCTGTCCCAGCACGTGCGCTTTCTGTGGGGAATTGGCCCCAATCAGTGATAACCAAGTGATAATGATAACATCCCCAGGACAGCGAAGGTGTTTATAAATTGTGTGTCCCGGATCATGCCATCATCACCCTTCTCCATCACATTCATCGTCATAAGCACTCAAAATTTGTTAATTGTTTATTATAATCATCGGACATGTTTCGGGACTTATTAGTCATTTTTAAGGAAATTTTTCCTTAATACGAAAAGTTAGGCACAAATTTTTGAAAATCAAATTTCACCAATCGAAAAGCAAACAACTCATCAATGGCCAGAAATACCAATTAAAAATTGTTTTTGATTTCGCAAAAGCATGTTGGTGTGAATGTAGTCCATAGAACTGGGGGCCAAAATCGCCACAGGTGGATGGTGCTGATCGGGATTCCCTTTCCTAAACCCCATCGAAGAGATCAAATCCTTCATTTTGGGCTATAAAGCCAAAGTTCTGTTACTTGAGCTCATTTCCCCCATTGAACCGAATAAAATTGGCCAACTTTTGGGCTCCTTAGGATTTATCTCATCAACCCCCTACAAATCCCAAAAATCCACCGAACTGAACAGCCAATCTCCGATCTTTAGGGATTTTTAAACTCGGACATCTCTTCCGTTCTCCGAATAATAAGCGATGATCGACTCGACGGAAACGACGCCCCTGGAGCACATTGTGGTGGTCGGCACCGGGCTGATGGGCTCGGGCATTGCCCAAATTGCGCTGGAGTCCGGGCTGAAGGTGTGCCTGGTGGGCCGATCGGCGGAGAAGTGCGAGCAGTGCAGACAGAAGATACAACTTGGAGTACAGAAGACCACGAAGAAGCGGATGGGCGGGGAGACGGCGGAGGTACAAAGACGAAGGCTAAGGGACTTAGATGAACAACTAAGTCCCGATCCTTAGTTAGTCGCAGGAACTTAGAATTCTGTCTAGGGCTTTAAAGGTGAAGATGCTGTTGAGCGGGCAGAGGCAGAGGGGCGATTCTAGGCAAAAGTCCGATAGGCCAGCTAGAATAAAAATTGGGCGCCGGGAGAAACGCTTTGAACCATCAATTTTATGAAGCGAATTCCTTATTTCAATCTGCTACGGGAAAATCGAATGAGCAGAGAAAAAGAAATTAGACAACCATATGTTTTAGCAAAACATGCAATCTTGTCATAAAATCGAGGGACTAAAATAAAATTTGGAATTCTCTGGCTTTTCTGCGCTGATTATACATGGCCAAAGACCCTTGGGACATTTTTACCGATAAATAACTAAAAAGTGGACAGATGAAATGATCAATTATCCGAAAACCAACCAAAGGATCCTAGTTAGCTTTGTTCTTTTGGCTAGTCTCGGTATTTGGTACCTGGAGAATGACTTAGCTAGTGCCAAAAATTAATGCCAATAAATGTCCAGATTGTCCAATAATAAATTTTACATTACAGGCCCAGAAGCAGTACATTGATGACACCCTGGCATGTCTAGAGCTGGTCACGGATGTCGATGAGGCGCCGCTGTCCACAACCGGCATGGTGACCAATTTTTTAAATTTATCTTTTGGAATGATTTTGCGAAATACAAAAAACAAAGCATTTAAGAGTGGACTCCTCAATAATCTAATAATTTTTGAAGAAAAATTTTTTACATTTCCTTTTTTTAGGTTATCGAGGCTGTGGTAGAGAACCTGAAGGTCAAGCAAAAACTGTTCACGGATTTGGAGGCCAAAGTGGGCGAACACTGTCTGCTGGTGACCAACACCAGCTCGTTCCTGTTGGAAGACGTGGCATGCAAGATGGTGGACGGACGCAGGCGCGAGCAGTTCGGGGGACTGCACTGTGAGTGTGTGGGGAACAGCGAAGGAACGGAGAAGCTACAAGGGCCAAAAATTCCGAACTGAGGGATCCAAACTGAGGAAACCAACAGTTTCCGGGAATTTGAGACCCAATGGTCGATAATCCCATGGATTTGAGAGATAAGCTCACTCAGAATCTGAGAATCGGGACCAAAATCCTGATAATGGACACTCAAAATTCCGCAGTACTATTCAAGGAGTCCTGGATCATGGCCCAACTTGGATAATCAAAAACATGGAAGTTGAATTGTTTTAATCGATTTTTCCTTAGTTTTCAACCCCGTGCCCGCAATGAAATTGGTGGAGGTGGTCCGCGCTCAAACCACGAGTGATGTGGCCTATGATGCGCTGTTCAATTTCTGCCAGAAATTGGGTAAAACTCCGGTGAAGTGCATGGTGAGCAGTTTTGATCACAGAAATTTATGGGTTTGGCCCTGTTTTGGATTGTCACTCAGGTCCCAAAAGGCCTTGGGATTCCAAACCAAGGATTTTCGGGTTCTTTATGGAACTCTTCAGGGTCCTGATAGGGGTTCAATGGAATTGATGCTCTGCTTTTGCAAGTTGGTCCCAAAATATTCCTTATATCCGCGAATCCGGGTCCCATGGGTCTTCTTGATTTGTGATCCCTTCCCATCAAATCGATCATCTCCCTGTTACTTACCGTAATCCTTGGCCCCAGCCGATCAGATCAGCCCCTTTCTCTTGTCCCACATTATCGGTTTCTGATCGTTCACATTTCTCGCTAGGACACCCCCGGCTTCATCGTCAACCGACTGCTGATCCCGTACCTGGCTGACTCGATGCGCCTGGCGGAAAGTGGAAATGCCAGCCGCCGTGACATCGACACGGCAATGCGTCTGGGCACCGGCTACCCCATGGGCCCCTTCGAATTGGTCACTTTTGCTCTTTTTCACAGTGTAAAATGGAATTTTGTGAATTTTCAGATGGACTACATCGGACTTGACACAATGAAGGTTGGTGGTGAATACAGCTTACCATTACCCAATCGGCCTTCAGCTGTATAGTATGCCCAGTATAATTTTACTCTCATTTATGATGGATGAGTAATGTTTAAGCTTCGATTTTCTGCTAAAAACTGAAAATCGCAAATTTTAAGCTATTCACCCTTAAGATCGGAAAAGTTTCCTATAAAAAGTTAGACCACGAAAATATGCTAATCTAACCCAATCACAGTTCATCATGGACGGCTGGCACCAACGATGTCCCGACGACCATCGGTACACACCGTGCGAGAGTTTGGACAAACTGGTGCAATCGGGCAAGGTGGGGCGCAAGAGTGGCGAGGGATTCTACCGCTATGGAAAGTGAACAGGAAACACCCAAATCTTGGTGATTTGCGATGAAAATTGACAAAATTATTTTTGCTCAAGGAGGCAGTATAAATAAATGTACGAACATTTTATACCCACAAGTGTGCATTCAGAGATTTGATAAAGGAGGAAAAGGATCCGGATTTTGACCATGTTGGATTCCATTTTCAAAAATTGGATCATAACTCCGCATTTCGGCATGAGATTGGTCTCCTCTTCTTTTTTTTGGGCTTTATGACTTGCTGCGATCCAATTAATTGGGGTTTATTTTGCAATTTTTTGTTCAATAAGAAAATGATCATTCTTATCAGTTCGATTCACCGATACTTCCAATTGATTTTTATTTATTTTAATCGAATGCATAGAATTGTTTTTATTCCATTTTCTATTCCATACTCGTGGTGCATTTGGAGAATGGACAACACATAAATTACGATGAGCATCTTGTAATACTGCCGGTTCGATCCTTTGGCCATTGCGCACATTTTTCGGCCCTTTCCCTCCTCAAAATCGTCCATATTTGGCCCTTTGGCCGCCGAAGGAGGGCACCACCCCGGCCATTTCGAATTGGACGCCCGAGCTGCTGGGAGTGTATGTGCTGAGTGCCATGATTTTGCGACGCAAAAAATGGCGTTGGAGGATCAGTGCCAACAGAGACAGAGGGAGAAGAGCTAAGGGATGGAGGGGAAGGAGTACGGTAGAAAATGGAATGGTAAGAGTGGAGACTGAAAGGTATACGGTAAGACGAGGGAGCGAAAGCGAATGGGGAGAGGGTGTTGGGTACTGTAAGCAGCAGAGTAAGGGGCAAAAGGTAGTGGAGCAAATACCCGAAGCAGTCAAAATCGAAGGCCATAGCAGGGCGGAAAAGGGTTGACATTCTGTTGTCGCCATCGNAGAAAAATCTCGTTAAAAATTTAAAAGGAATTAAAATTATATTACTAGTATTTGAATTTAAAATTAAGAAAAATGTATTTCGTCGACCAAATAGGGGTAGGCCTGCCGGAAAAAATTTACGATTTGAGCCCATATAAATTTCATTTTTTACCAATTTTATGACGAATTCTATAAAGAGATTCTACCGGAGATTTGTCAATTTTTTAAATTGATCTGCCAGTATTTCAGGGAGATCTCCGCTCCCTTTCTTATGCCATTGCTAGAATTAACTCTTACTCATTTTAATTTTATTTTATAAATGATTCTTTAAATTTTGATTCTCTTTTTTTCAATTCCAGAAGATTTCCATCTCTTTTTTCAGAGCACAGAATACACCCTTAAAAGGCAGGAATTGAGCGGAGAAAAAACAAAGGAGGAGGAAGAGGAGGTAGAAGAAGAGGATGAGTCGCTGAACGCAAGTTGGTTTGGGATAAAACCGGATGAAGGGAGCCGAGAACAGCGGAGACTTTTTGTGCACGACAGAAAGTTGGACAAAACGGAGAAGGTGAGCCAGGAGAAAAGTTAGGGTCCAAATTGAAGACAGGTTTGACCATTTGCTGTAATTTCCTTTCAGCTGCTCACCGAAATCGCCAGTTCGCCTGGCGTTCGCATTTTGCGCCGCCATTTGAAGGAGCAAACAGAGAAGGATGAGCACCCGGCAATACCAGCTACTCCATCGACGAAGGGCCAAACACAGAAAAGAATGCCAAGAAGTTAGAAAAATGGGGAAAAACTCAATAGTCATGTGTTTTAAATCAACTTTCGAACTCTGTCACTTCAAATTAATATTATTATTTTTTATTTCTTAATCGTTGAAATCTAGAAACACCAAACAAAAAAGCGACAAAAGCAGCACAGAGTTCAAGCAGTTCCGACATCTTCACCACCGAATATGCTGCTACTCCACAGAAAGAAGAGAAGGATGGGAAAACATTGGTCGAAGTCAAAACAAAACCCAAGGAGGATGAAATGGAAGGACCATTGGCTGAACAAACTGCGAAAGGCATAGAGTTGGAGCAGAAACAGCACGAGGAGAAGAAGCAGGACCAGTTGGAGGCAAAGGCGAAGAAATCAGGTCCATCATCATCGAGACATGTGGAGCTGGGCATCAGCAGGGGCCTCAAGGGGCCAAAAAAGCATCGGTGGGAAATAATATCTTAATAAATCATTTTTATTTTTCCCTTTTAATTTTTTCCAATAAAACCAGCCTTAAAAATGTAATAATAATTTTTAATTTATTGTTAAAGCTTGGCCGTCAAGATGAAGCACCAGCAGAAGAAAGCCCGAATTTCGGCGGAAGATGCACATGAAGAGAAACTCAAAAAACGCATGAAAAGGGAGGGAGAACCGACAAAAAAGAGAACGAAGAAGTTGGCAGTGATCAAGCAGGAAGAGTCGGGGTTGCCATTGCCTTTGTTGGTGGAAGGATCGTCCAGCATGGACACGGTGATCAAAAGTCTGGTCAGGAAGGGCAAACAGCCAGATGGAGCTCAGATTTCACAGGAGGTGAGAAAAGTGATAAATTCCTATGGGGATCGGGTGTTGCATTTATTTGGACAAAAATTACCATGATCAATTAGAAAAATCATTCCCCAAAGAATCACTTCTTTTATTTGGATTTCTTGGATGCGCTGAGATGCATAATGTTAATTAATATACACCAGAATATCCATCATTTTTAAAATTTATTTTGCGCAGGAATTTGAGGAAATTGTGATGGACGGAAAGGTGGACAAAGTCAGGGCAGCACTGAGTGAACATGTCAAAAAGCCCTTTTTGGAGATAAACCATCAGGACGAAATGGGAATGACACTTATCCACAAGGTGGAAATCCGGAAATATTTTAGGATTTTATTTAAAAATGTTTTTTTAGCTATCCGAAATCAAATGTGGGGTTTCGCACACAGTGAGTTTCCAACAAATCAGAAATTTTTATAATTGTATATTTGCAGCAATGTGAATTGATCGATTTGCTGGTTTCGCACGGGGCTCGGCTGGATATACGCGAGGCTAGCAATGACCAACTTCCACTCCATGTAAGGCCATAGAACTTTTAAAATTTAATTATAATTTTTTCCAATTAAATGCAATTTTTGCTTTCCTAACCTCTTAAAATTAATACATTTTTTTGACTCTAGTAAGTGAGCTTTGTTTCCTTAATTTTTAAAAATTTCTCCATTGAATTGTTCCGTTCCCATCATCAAAAATTGTTTTATTTCAGCTGGCAATTGCCAACCGTCGTCTCTGTCATGTGCGCAAATTGCTCGACTTGAGTTCGCCCGTTAATTTGGCTGACAAAAGCGGAAAATCGCCGGTTATTTTGGCGTTGGAGTGCAGTGATACCGAGTTCATGAGATGCCTCTTGAAGGCGGGCGCCTCATTCCAACCTGGTGCATATTAATTAGAATTTTTATTTATTTTTCTTTATTAATTGATAGATTTTCATGTGCTATTTATTAACTTGTAAGCTAACACATTCATTTGATTATTTTATTTTTACTTTTCAGCTCTCGAAAAGCTTTATATGGAAAGAGACCGAAACAAGCGCCAGTTCCGCATGATCACTGATCACGAATCCCAGTTGCGCAAGGCGCTCAACTCGGCAAGGGACAACGTCACAATGTTCGAATAAATTGTTAATGAAATGAGGCCTTGTTTCTTTTAGAAAAAAATAATATTGACACTTTTAACGCCTTTTTAAATTCACTTTATTTTTCTTTATTTTTACTTCTAATATATTAATTATCATTTTAATTTTTAAAAAAAATTCAATATTATTCTTATATATTAATTATATTAATTATCATTTTAATTTTTAAAAAATTTCCACATTTTAGTTTTTTTCAATATAATTTTCCCCATTTTCCCACAGGAATATGAGTGTCAAGTGCATCTCTCCGCTGTTCGTCCATCCCCTCCACGAATGCTCCTCTGTCCACACCTTCAACTTGAGCTCGCAACCGCAACTTCCTACTGCCGGCGACTTTGCCTATCTGTTATTTGTCGCCATCGCGGAATTTTTACAGCCAGCAGATGAAAGGACAGAGGTAAAAATTTATTTTTCATTTTTTTCAATTGTTACTCTTTCTCACAGAAGGAATCATCCTGCTGTGCAGTTGAGGCACGCATGTGGGGTCAAAATCCAGTGAAAAGCGTGACAATGAATGGTAAAACCCAAAAATCAAATTTATATTTTTTTAATAAATTAAAAATTTTCATTTCCAAATGAAAAATTTAGATCGCATTGCTGAGACCCTCAAGCCTGGCAACCGATTCGCATTCCTGTGCGTGCCATGCCAGGGTCAGAACAAATTTGAAGTGATGCTGGACCCGATGGCGCGCAAGTCGCGGCTGGTTGTGCTTTCGCAGGTTGTGCTGGCCCAGATGTTCCATCGTCCTGCTGCGATTAAAAAATGAAAATTTTGAATTCCTTTAAGCACCATTAAGAATTTTTCCAAAAATATTATCCAAACATAATATCCAATAAATAGTTTGACCGCTTATTATTATGGGTATTTTGATGATTATCTGGCCTATTAATTAATTACCCTCTAAAACTCCACCATTTGTTCCATTTTATTTATTTTTGAACACCATCCGTCATTTGTTTTTGTTTGTTTATTTATTTTGTTATTTTTAAAGATAAATAATGTTTTCCCAATCCTGTATTAACGAACTTTTGTTTTATTTTGTCAAATTTTATTTTATTTTTTGCAACTTTGTTTTAATTTATGCAGATTTTTTGATCCATTTGCTAACAAATCAATCAAGTATGGCGCCATCGAACAGCGGAAATGACAGTAACACTGCACACAAGGTCATAAACCCGGAAGCGGCAATGCTGGAAGTCAAAGTGAGGAGACGGGGAACTGATCATTTCAATTTTTGCATAAATTGCTCCTTTTTGAATAAATTTTAGGGTCGAATTAAAAAATTAACCGTTACAGGGTGTTGGCTTGATTCTTGAAGGGAATTGCTTTTCGGGAAAAAAATTTGAGACTGCCAGAACGCTAAAAACAAATTCTCTTTGTTTTTTTGTTGATTTTATTCGATAACTGAATTGATTTTCTAGTAATATTAATAACATATTTCTTTTATACATTCCTTACATAATTTTCCCTTCTGCTCAACAGTTGCCATCCTTCGACTGGTTCAAGGCCAAATGTATGGACATTGATCAGAAGATTGCGCAGTTACAGGCATACCAGGACGAAATTTCGGACAAAGTTCGCACTATGCAGCGCAAATACGGGCCGATCGGACAATGAATGGGCGCAGTGGCAATTTCAATTATTCCGGGTCGAATTTACCGTTTTTTTATCTTTGATCAGTGATCAATATTGATTTCCAAGAATTATGCCTTTCGTATGGAAATAAACATTGAATTCATCTGATGGATTCATTGAGCTCCCAAATGAACAATTGAAGTTTTTGGACAATGATCATATGGGAAACTGCCCAAAAGGCCCGAGTTGTGCAAACAATATTTCCTCTCATAGAAAATAGGGGGAAAATGAGTATCCAGAGAGCTTTCTTAAAAATATTCTTCTGGCCATGAGTGCACAAAAAAACTGTTCGATCGGGAGAATTTAAAATTTACATCAGAACCGGAGAAGCACAATTCCAAAATCTCAATTTATGGAGAGAATTGGTTGGTGCCCAATGTCCACTGTGTCCCTCTTCCTCCCTCCTGCTGTCCGTGTCCTCATTGGACACGGACATCATTTTCCCCGACTTTATGCTGTCGGGTCACTGGCAACTCGACCATTGACAACTCGACCCCTGACTGATCCCAAGCGTGATAACTTGGCTTAAACGCAACCAAGAAAAATACTCTTGGTGTGAAAAGATAGGCCTAAATCTCTGCTACAAATTTGCAAAAAAGTTCATCCGAATTAACCAATTCCAAAAAAAGTTATTGCCAAGATAATCACTTTTATCAGGAAAAAGGTCAATACGAGTGATTATCTTGGCCATAACTATTCTTGTATTGGGCCAATTTTGATGGGCATAAACTCATTTCGTAGCTAATTTTATGCTCTATCTTTTGACACCAAGAGCGTTTTTCTTGATTGCGTTTAAGCCGAGTTATCACGCTTGGACTCAGTCAAGGGTCGAGTTATCTGGATCCCATGCTGTCCCCCTCTGTCAATCACTGTCCTGTGTTGATCTTGATCAAACAGCAATTGTTTGGTCCGATCAGTTTGGTTTTTGCTCTCCCCCCCCCCATCTTTTTGCTATGTTTTGCTGCGTTTTATCACTTCCCCTTCCTCTCCTCCTCGCCCCTTTATCACGTCAATCATTGCCCCCAAACAGAGCAAAGGGGGCGGTGTTCACGTGAATCCGATCGGTTGCCCGATGGCCTGATCGGCTGTCCCAACACGTGCGCTTTCTATGGGGAATTGGCCCGACAATCAGTGATAACCAAGTGATAATGTGATAACATCGCCCAGGACAGCGAAGGTGTTTATAAATTGGGTGTCCCGGATCATGCCATCATCGCCAATCGCCATCACACTCATCGTCATAAGCACTCAAAATTTGTTAATTGTTTATTATAATCATCGGACATGTTTTGGGACAATTTTGCCCATTTTAAGGAAATTTTCCTTAATTCGCAAAATTAGTAATTCTCGTTTCCCCCATTGAATCGAATAAAATTGGCCAAATTATAGGATTTGTCTCATCACCCCTCTACAAATCCCAAAATCCATCGAACTGAATAAAATCCACCGAATTGAACCACCGAACCAATCTCTGATTTTCAGGTACATTTAAACTCGGACACCTCTTCCTCTTCCGTTCTCCTAATAGCGATGATCGACTCGACGGATGTGGCGCCCCTGGAGCACATTGTGGTGGTCGGCACCGGTCTGATGGGCTCGGGCATTGCCCAAATTGCGCTGGAGTCCGGGCTGAAGGTATGCTTGGTGGGCCGATCGGCGGAAAAGTGCGAGCAATGTCGGCAGAAAATCAGCGTCGGAGTACAGAAGACCACGAAGAAGCGGATGGGCGGGGAGACGGCGGAGGTAAAAAGGCGAAGACTAAGGGACTTAGATGAACAACTAAGTCCCGAAGACTCACTTAGTCGCAGGAACTTAGAATTCTGTCGAGGGCTTGGAGGTCAAGATGCTGTTGAGTGGGCGGAGGCAGAGGGCGATTCTAAGTCCTATTGGCCATGTAGCAGGCCAATAGGTCTGCTACATGGCCAAAGACCCTTGGGACATTTTTACCGACTAAAATAACTAAAAAGTGGATAGATGAAGTGATCAATTGTCCGGAAACAACTAAAGGATCCTAGTTAGCTTTGTTCTTATGCGCTAATCTCGATTCTTGGTATCAGGAGAATGACTTAGCTTACATTTATTAGTGCTAAAAGATGTCCAGGTTGTCTAAAAATTTTTTTTACATTCTCTGTTGCAATGCAGGCCCAGAAGCAGTACATCGATGACACCCTGGCATGTCTAGAGCTGGTCACGGATGTCGATGAGGCGCCGCTGTCCACAACGGGCATGGTGACCAATTTTTTAAATTTATCTTTTGGAATGATTTTGCGAAATACAAAAAACAAAGCATTTAAGAGTGGACTCCTCAATAAAACAATAATTTTGAAGAAAAAAAATTGCATTTTCCCTTTTACATAGGTCATCGAAGCGGTTGTGGAGAACCTGAAGGTCAAGCAAAAACTGTTCACGGATCTGGAGGCCAAAGTGGGCGAGCAATGTCTGCTGGTGACCAACACCAGCTCGTTTCTGCTGGAGGACGTGGCATGCAAGATGGTGGACGGACGCAGGCGCGAACAGTTCGGGGGCCTGCACTGTGAGTGTGGGGAGATGGGGAACCTCGAAGGGATGAGAACAAATTTCCAATAATATTTGTTGGATCCAAAATTCCGAAGTACGGGATCTGGTAACTAAAAAAAGTATCCGGGATCCGGCACAAAGCCCAATGATTGGAAATTCCAGTGATCTGATGAGATTCATGGGCAAAACCGGGACCTGGAATCGATACCAAAACCTCAGGCTTTAGACTCACATCAAATCAAAACCTGGTGCAATCCCGGGAAATAGCATTTCCGGGATCTTGATGCGCCATCGGCATTCGATTTTGCATGATCTGATTTCAATCAAATAGGTAGTCTGTTTTTAGTTTTCAACCCTGTGCCGGCAATGAAACTGGTGGAGGTGGTCCGCGCCCAGACAACGAGTGATGCGGCCTATGATGCGCTGTTCAATTTCTGCCAGAAATTGGGCAAAACTCCGGTGAAGTGCATGGTGAGTGAGCAATCAGTTTCTGAATTTTGAATTATATGTCTCTTTTTTGATATTATTTGCTGAGTTGCAAAAGATCTTGTGGTCCAGGATTTCGGAAGACCATTCCTGATCTAATTTTTATTTTCTAGCTTTGATTTCTGCTGGAGATGCAAGATACAAAATCCCATGAATTAGTCGAAGAGTTCCACAGTTTTGGGATTTTGGTCTAAAATGTTCACTGAGCTGGTGTGGGCAACCCTTACCCCATGGATTTGTTTTTCAAGGTCATAGAGCGATCCCATAATCCCTTTGATCACCGTAATCCTAATTTAAGAGGGATTAGCGATCATTTCACCTTTTTGTCCCATTCTTTCAAATTTTCGATCGATCCCATTATCTTGCCAGGACACCCCCGGCTTCATCGTCAACCGACTGCTGATCCCGTACCTGGCTGACGCAATGCGTCTGGCGGAAAGTGGAAATGCCAGCCGCCGTGATATCGACACGGCAATGCGTCTGGGCACCGGCTACCCCATGGGCCCCTTCGAATTGGTCATTTTTGTACTTTTCACAGTGTAAAATGGAATTTTGTGAATTTTCAGATGGACTACATCGGACTAGACACAATGAAGGTTGGTGGTGAATACAGCTTACCATTACCAATCGGCCTTCAACTGTATAGTATGCCCAGTATAATTTTACTCTCATTTATGATGGATGAGTAATGTTTAAGCTTCGATTTTCTGCTAAAAACTGAAAATCGCAAATTTTAAGCTATTCACCCTTAAGATCGGAAAAGTTTCCTATAAAAAGTTAGACCACGAAAATATGTTAATCTAACCCAATCACAGTTCATCATGGACGGCTGGCACCAGAGGTGTCCCGACGACCATCGATACACACCGTGCGAGAGTTTGGACAAACTGGTGCAATCGGGCAAGGTGGGGCGCAAGAGTGGCGAGGGATTCTACCGCTATGGAAAGTGAACAGGAAACACCCAAATCTTGGTGATTTGCGATGAAAATTGACAAAATTATTTTTGCTCAAGGAGGCAGTATAAATAAATGTACGAACATTTTATACCCACAAGTGTGCATTCAGAGATTTGATAAAGGAGGAAAAGGATCCGGATTTTGACCATGTTGGATTCCATTTTCAAAAATTGGATCATAACTCCGCATTTCGGCATGAGATTGGTCTCCTCTTCTTTTTTTTGGGCTTTATGACTTGCTGCGATCCAATTAATTGGGGTTTATTTTGCAATTTTTTGTTCAATAAGAAAATGATCATTCTTATCAGTTCGATTCACCGATACTTCCAATTGATTTTTATTTATTTTAATCGAATGCATAGAATTGTTTTTATTCCATTTTCTATTCCATACTCGTGGTGCATTTGGAGAATGGACAACACATAAATTACGATGAGCATCTTGTAATACTGCCGGTTCGATCCTTTGGCCATTGCGCACATTTTTCGGCCCTTTCCCTCCTCAAAATCGTCCATATTTGGCCCTTTGGCCGCCGAAGGAGGGCACCACCCCGGCCATTTCGAATTGGACGCCCGAGCTGCTGGGAGTGTATGTGCTGAGTGCCATGATTTTGCGACGCAAAAAATGGCGTTGGAGGATCAGTGCCAACAGAGACAGAGGGAGAAGAGCTAAGGGATGGAGGGGAAGGAGTACGGTAGAAAATGGAATGGTAAGAGTGGAGACTGAAAGGTATACGGTAAGACGAGGGAGCGAAAGCGAATGGGGAGAGGGTGTTGGGTACTGTAAGCAGCAGAGTAAGGGGCAAAAGGTAGTGGAGCAAATACCCGAAGCAGTCAAAATCGAAGGCCATAGCAGGGCGGAAAAGGGTTGACATTCTGTTGTCGCCATCGTTGTCGTCCCCGTCGTCTGCTGAAAACGAATTATCGATGGGAAAATCGGAAAAATATCGATTGCCCGAAATGTGAAAGTGATCGAGTTTGATTTTTCTTACCGTCCGTTGCTGATCCGTTCCTTCCGCCGATCCGTTTGCGGTGCTGATCAGCTTCATCCGCTCTGCCTGTGTGGGTCCCTCGTCCGTGGTGAACACCAAAAGACGATCCGCCATCACATCCACCGTGATCAGCTTCGGACTTTTACTACCGCCTTTGGTCAGAGGAGAGATCCTTTGAAAGCGGGGAAATTCAAGGGCATATCGCCAAGAAACATAATATTTCCATATTCACATCGGATGCACGGGGATCAAATTTGCACATCTTCATGTCCTTTATACTCACCAATTTTTTGCGTTCCATTACTTTGGGTAAACTCATAGATTAATCAATCGTACCAAATGTGATTCCCGAATCCAAGTTGGAATTCCCAATCCTTTGCCTTCTGATTCCTGGATTCTTCCGAATTTTCCCAGTCTCGCTATACCAAGTTTATATTGCCGAATCCCACTGGATCCCCCTGCTCAAATGCCAAAAGTCATTCCGAACTTCGCAATTTCGATGCTGATGAACTTTTTTGAAATCTTTTCGGGTCCTCTGGACTCCGAATTCTCCGATCCTACTCCTCGGATTACCTATTGGTTCCGTTGCCAAAATGCATTTCCGACTGTGCTGTTGTCCTCCGGTCCGTCGTTGTCCTTCTCCTCCGGTGCCGCGTGTCCCCAAAGCGTTCCCTCCCGAAATGCATCACGCGTCCTCCATTCCTCTGTTGAAGGTCCCTGACTCCTCCGCGCCATCCGCAACATTTCGGTGCCATTGGCATCGGCGGATTTTGTTGCGGCAGATGAGAGATCAAATCGCGTCGGACAGCCGGAGGAATATCGCGTGCTTCCGAAACCGGCATCCGAGGGCCGCCTTCGGAAGGCAGCGGGATCATCTCGCAGATGGGCGGCTGATCGGAGAGGGAAAAGAGATCAATGATCAAGCTGTGGATCATTCTCAACAAGGATCATTTTTGGAAATCCTATAGAACCAATCCATTGGACCTTGTATGTTCGAACAATTTACTGTATTGTATAAAATTGGTGGACCAACCGTGATGCCCTCACAGCCATTCTCGCGTTTGTCGCACAGGGTGATTTGACAGCTGAAATAGGCCACCATTTGGTCCGCAAACTTGAAAGCGCTGAAAATTGCCAAAGTTGGGGTCAAATTCAACTTTGTTGATTTACCTGATTGGGGTGGACGAGGAATTCAGCTGCATGGTGTAGGTGAGCGGGGCCAGCAGAGACGGATCGGTGACACATCTGCTGATCAGAAAAGGATGTTCGAGAGCCAATTCTTGGTCATCGGGATAGATAGCGATCGGAAGGCATTGATAAGGACAGAGGGTGATCGGAAGGCATTTTCATGATCAAAGGGAAACCATGACTGACCCGCGTTGGTCCAAAAGCGAGAAACTGTGGCCAAGTCCGTCCCGGATGGTGCATGAGTGGACCAGAATGCCGAGATCAGCTTTTAGGGAAGTAATGGCCAAGGTTTGGCGCCATATTCAAATGACCCACTGGTGTCGCAACTCCACCGATGTACCAGCACATCGCCCACATTGGCATAGCGAACGGGTTGACCCTCCCGCAACACTTCGTACACGCACACCGGCGCCTCCTTGATCCCGCTCACATCGGTGGGCGTCAAATCCCTGCGATTTATTTTCTTGCCAAGATACTCTCTTCTTGGTGATATTCGCTCACCCAACTTCCAACTTGCGCTCCAAGTCCCTCTTGGCCTCTCGGTAGAAGCAATTGACAGCGTAAGCTTTATCCCGGTTGGTGACGAAGAGGCGGTGGTGCTTAAGGATTTTGGGAGAGAGCAGTAAGACCATGTGTTTCAGGAAAGTTAAAAAAGGTTCAGAAGATCCACAGAGATCCACAGACCCAGATTAGTTTTTTTTTAAATTTTTTTATGAGAATATAATGGATTCATCAAAAAACGATCTAATTCGCCTGAAAATTCGAGTTTGGAAATATATTAGCCATAATCTCAATGACTGTAAAATTTTGGGGAAGCAAAAATTTGGAATGATGTTAAGGGGGGCTGAGGGATCAGAACCCTAATCTCTAAGGGTACGGTACCCACCTGCACTATCACAATGGTACTATAGCTGACCTGAAACGCAAAGTACCGATGAAATATAATAATTTTCTTTAAAAAATTTTCTGACCCCGCTGATGTTGCGGCCTCCTTCGCCCTCAATGGAGCGCTCACGCTTGACCTGAAAGGAAAAATAGCTTATAATATAAGCCAAAAACCCGAAAACCTCAGATCATTCAAGTCCATATGATTCAGGAAAAATTCATGAAAATTCTAACCCCAATAGTTCCCCATATGGTGAAAATTATTTGGCATCAAAAGGAATTGATTCATGAGGTCCTCAAGCCCAATTTTCATACATTTAATGACATTTTTTGGCTTTATTTTCGGCTTTTTCTGGTACTTATTAATTCGTATTTTGGCCAATTTTATCTAAATTTGTTTTTACAAATCAAACGGATTTTTACAATATTTTGTCGGAATTCCACACCTGACATTCGCTTCGATAGGGGACATGGAAGTAGAAGGGCTGTCCGATGGGCTGCAGGGTGTAGTCCATGTGGCAATGGGTGGTGAAGAAGAAGCCCTTCAGGTACACGTGACCGCCAAAGGCCGGTTCCGGGTCCGGCACAAAGTGCAGACGCATCGCATTCTCAAGGCACTCCTTCGGCGGGGGAATCGGAATTACGGAGACACAGAGATCGAGGATCTGGACAACTAAAATCCCCCGAGACACCAGACAGAAAGTCGGAGACGGTGATCAAAAGACCCATTTTTGATTTTTATGTATGGTCTTAAAAATCGGAGCCTTAGAGCCCCAGTAAATTTGACTCTGATCGCTAAAACAAATTTCAACTTATAACTGACCAACTGGGGTGGCGTGTCCAGAGCCAGGGTACGAAGCAAAACGGCACTAATGATGATGGTACTACAGAACAAAGGGACTCCATGGCCAAAGTTCATCGAATCTGATCTGAATAATGGGGGTTGCGAGAACCGGAGCTGGTGGGACTGGGTTAGAGGTTCGTGGATCTATATCGGGAACTGAGAACCGAAAATGGAGTCGAGATTGATCGAAAATTTATAGATCGAGGGCCGAAAGAGACACCAGAAGTTTGGAGAGTTCCGTATTGGAAATTTTCTCGATTTAAAACAGTGAATTAATTGTTTGGCTAAATTTTAATGTGTCTGATCAGATTGACTTTATTGGCTGCTGATGGTCTAGTGGAACCTGGTGGCTGATNTGCTGCCCAAATCTGGCCATTGTGCCCCTCTTCCTCCTGCCCATGTCCTCATTCAACATCATTTCCTGGCCTTTGTTGTCCTCCCTCCCCCCGTGTTGACCATGATCAAAATCAGCAATTGTTTGGTCCGATCAGTTTGGTTTTTGCTCTCCCTCCTCCTCCCCTCCCATCTTTTTGCTGTGTTTTGCTGCGTTTTATCACTTCCCCTCCCCCTCCTCCCCACTTTATCACGTCAATCATTGCCCCCAAACAGAGCAAAGGGGCGTTCACGTGAATCTGATCGGTTGCCCGATGGCCTGATCGGCTGTCCCAGCACGTGCGCTTTCTGTGGGGAATTGGCCCCAATCAGTGATAACCAAGACCAAGTGATAATGATAACATCCCCAGGACAGCGAAGGTGTTTATAAATTGGGTGCCCCGGATCATGCCATCATCGCCCATCGCCATCACATTCATCACATCATAAGCTCCCAATTAATTATTTATTATAACTATCAGACATCTTTGGGACAATTTTATCCATTTTAAGGAATTTGTCATAATATGAAAAATTTGGCATAAATTTCTGAAAAATCAAATTCCACAAATCGAAAACCAAACAACTCATCAGTAGCCAGAAATACCAATCAAAGCCTTAACCAAAGCCCTGATGTGAATATGGTCCGTAGAGCTTGGGATTGGGACCAAAATCGCCAGATGTTGCTGATCGAGATTCGGGATTTCCTTTTCCTAGTCCCATAAAGAGATCAAACCTTCACTTTGGACTACATCCACACCTTCAGACCATTTAAAGCCAAAGTTCTGTTACTTGGGCTCATTACCTTCACTGAACGAATAAAATTGGCTAATTTTGGGCTCCTTAGGATTTGTCTCATCACCCCATACAAATCCCAAAAATCCATCGAACTGAACAGCCAACCACTGATCTTTAGGGACATTTAAACTCGGACACCTCTTCCTCTTCCGTTCTCCGAATAAGCGATGATCGACTCGACGGATGCGGCGCCCCTGGAGCACATTGTGGTGGTCGGCACCGGTCTGATGGGCTCGGGCATTGCCCAAATTGCGCTGGAGTCCGGGCTGAAGGTGTGCCTGGTGGGCCGATCGGCGGAAAAGTGTGAGCAATGTCGGCAGAAAATCAGCGCCGGAGTACAGAAGACCACGAAGAAGCGGATGGGCGGGGAGACAGCGGAGGTAAAAAGGCGAAGACTAAGGGCTTAGATGAACAACTAAGTCCCGAAGACTCACTTACAAGTTAGTACCAGGAACTTAGAATTCTTCTAGGCTTGGAGTTCAAGATGCTGTTAAGTAGGCGGAGGCAGAGGGCGATTAGGCAAAAGTCCAATAGGTCTGCTACATTGTCCAAAGACCCATGGTACATTTTTACTGACTAAATAAGTAAAAACTGGATGGATAAAGTGATCATTTACCTATCCGGAAATAACCAAAGGATCCTAGTTAGCTTTGCTCTTTTGGCCAATCTCGATTCTCGACACCTGAAGAGTGACATAGCTCACATTAGTGCCAAAAATTAATGCCAAAAAATGTCCAGATTGTCAACTAGCAAATTTCACATCCGCCGTTACATTACAGGCCCAAAAGCAGTACATTGATGACACCCTGGCATGTCTAGAGCTGGTCACGGATGTCGATGAGGCGCCGCTGTCCACAACGGGCATGGTGACCAATTTTTTCATTTATCATGCCATCAATAGTTGTCAAATTTTGCAAAATTTTGCAAAATCACAAAAAAAAGAAACATTTAAGAGTGCGCATTAAATAAAAATAATTTTTGAAGAAAAATTTTTGCAATTTCCTTGTTAGGTCATTGAGGCAGTGGTGGAGAACCTGAAGGTCAAGCAAAAACTGTTCACGGATCTGGAGGCCAAAGTGGGGGAGCAGTGTCTGCTGGTGACCAACACCAGCTCGTTTCTGCTGGAGGACGTGGCATGCAAGATGGTGGACGGACGCAGGCGCGAGCAGTTCGGGGGACTGCACTGTGAGTGTGGGGAGATGGGGAACAGCGAAGAAAAGGAGAAACTATGTATAAGGACCAAAAGTATGTATAAGGGCCAAAAATTCCGAAGTGCGGGATCCGGGTACCAAAAGTATCCGAGAATTTGAGACCCAATGGTCGATAATTCCATGGATTTGAGAGATAAGTTCACTCAGAATCGGAAATCTGAGAATCGGAACCAAAATTCTGAGAACGAACCTTCAGGCATCAAAATTCCGCAGTAGTATCCAAGGAGTCCTGGATCATGGCCCAATTTGGTTGATCAAAAACATGGAATTCGGTTTGCCATAATCCATTTTTTCTCAGTTTTCAATCCCATGCCCGCAATGAAATTGGTCAAACAAAATATTTTTGCACTCAAAATTCCGAAGTACGGGATCCGGGAATCCAGCCCAAGTCCCAATGGTTGGAAATTCCAGTGATCTGATGAGAATCATGGATAAAACCGGGCACCCGGAATCGATACCAAAATCCCAGGATCTAGAAATTGACTTCCCGAAATCGCTGGAAATCAAAAATTGACGCAATCCCTGGAAGCATTTCCGGAATCTTGATGCGCCATCGGAATAGTGGAATTCGATTTTGCATAATCTGATTTCAATCCAATAGTCTGTTTTTTTCAGTTTTCAACCCTGTGCCTGCAATGAAATTGGTCGAGGTGGTCCGCGCTCAGACAACGAGTGATGCGGCCTATGATGCGCTGTTTAATTTTTGCCAGAAATTGGGCAAAACTCCGGTGAAATGCATGGTGAGTAGCTTTGGTTCCAGATACTTATGGAGTTCGGCACTGAAAGTTGTTGGGATCAAACAGACTATTCTCGGTCAGGGATGGTTTTTTTACGGTTTATCAGGGTTCTGATAGGGATCTACTGAAGTTGATGCATTTGATTTGGCAATCTTAGTGAATTGGATCCCGTGGATCTGGTAGATTCGTGATCCCTTCCCATCAAATCGATCCTCTCCTCTCCCTGTTCCTACCGTAATCCTTGGTCTTAACTGATCAGATCAGCCATTTCTTGTCCCATTATCGGTTTCTGATCTTTCACATTTGTTGCCAGGACACCCCCGGCTTCATCGTCAACCGACTGCTGATCCCTTACCTGGCTGACGCGATGCGCCTGGCGGAGAGCGGAAATGCCAGCCGCCGTGACATCGACACGGCAATGCGTCTGGGCACCGGCTACCCCATGGGCCCCTTCGAATTGGTAACTTTTGCACTTTTTCACACTGTAAAATGGAATTTTGTGGATTTGCAGATGGACTACATCGGACTTGACACGATGAAGGTTGGTTGGTTGGAACATTGGGATTAGTCTTACCTTTACCCAATCGGCCTTCAGCTGTATAGTATGCCTAGTATAATTTTTACTCCCGTTTATGATGGATGAGCAAGTTTTTTTTTTATCTTAAACAGGGTCCACTAGAGTTTAACCCTTAAGGTTTGAAAATCGGAAAATACCTATAAAAATATGACTAATAATTCCCGAATCACACAGTTCATCATGGACGGCTGGCACCAACGATGTCCCGATGACCATCGATACACACCGTGCGAGAGTCTGGACAAACTGGTGCAGTCGGGCAAGGTGGGGCGCAAGAGTGGCGAGGGATTCTACCGCTATGGAAAGTGAACAGAGAAACACCCAAATCTTGGTGATTTGCGATGAAAATTGATCAAAATTATTTTTTGTGCCTCAGAGGCCGTATAAATAAATGTATGAACATTTTATACCCACAAGTGTGCATTCGGAGATTTGATAAAGGAGGAAAAGGATCCGGATTTTGACCGTGTTGGATTCCATTTTCAAAAATTGGATCATAACTCCGCATTTCGGCATGAGATTGGTCTCCTCTTCTTTTTTTTGGGCTTTATGACTTGCTGCGATCCAATTAATTGGGGTTTATTTTGCAATTTTTTGTTCAATAAGAAAATGATCATTCTTCAGTTCGATTCACCGATACTTCCAATTGATTTTTATTTATTTTAATCGAATGCATAGAATTGTTTTTATTCCATTTTCTATTCCATACTTTTTTTCTCCAAATGGTGCATTTGGAGAATGGACAACACATAAATTACGATGAGCATCTTGTAATACTGCCGGTTCGATCCTTTGGCCATTGCGCACATTTTTCGGCCCTTTCCCTCCTCAAAATCGTCCATATTTGGCCCTTTGGCCGCCGAAGGAGGGCACCACCCCGGCCATTTCGAATTGGACGCCCGAGCTGCTGGGACTGTATGTGCTGAGTGCCATGATTTTGCGACGCAAAAAATGGCGTTGGAGGATCAGCGCCAACAGAGACAACGGGAGAAGAGCTAAGGAAGGGAGGGGAAGGAGTATGGTAGAAAACGTTAAAGAATAACTGCTGAAGGGGATACTGTAGGACGGGGGAGNCCTTCCGCCGATCCGTTTGCGGTGCTGATCAGCTTCATCCGCTCTGCCTGTGTGGGTCCCTCGTCCGTGGTGAACACCAAAAGACGATCCGCCATCACATCCACCGTGATCAGCTTCGGACTTTTACTACCGCCTTTGGTCAGAGGAGAGATCCTTTGAAAGCGGGAAAATTCAAGGGTATATCGCCAAGAAACATAATATTTCCATATTCACATCGGATGCACGGGGATCAAATTTGCACATCTTCATGTCCTTTATACTCACCAATTTTTTGCGTTCCATTACTTTGGGTAAACTCATAGATTAACCAATCGTACCAAATGTGATTCCCGAATCCAAGTTGGAATTCCCAATCCTTTGCCTTCTGATTCCTGGATTCTTCCGAATTTTCCCAGTCTCGCTATACCAAGTTTATATTGCCGAATCCCACTGGATCCCCCTGCTCAAATGCCAAAAGTCATTCCGAACTTCGCAATTTCGATGCTGATGAACTTTTTTGAAATCTTTTCGGGTCCTCTGGACTCCGAATTCTCCGATCCTACTCCTCGGATTACCTATTGGTCCCATTGCTAAAATGCATTTCCGACTGTGCTGTTGTCCTCCGCTCCGTCGTCGTCCTCCTCCTCCGGTGCCGCTTGTCCCCAAAGCGTTCCCTTCCGAAAAGCATCACGCGTCCCCCATCTCTCCGTTGGAGATCCCTGACCCCTCCGCGCCATCCGCAACATTTTGGTGCCATTGGCATAGGCGGATTCTGTTGCGGCAGATGAGAGATCAAATCGCGTCGGACTGCTGGAGGAATGTCGCGCGCTTCCGAAATCCGCAGCCGGGGACCGCCTTCGGAGGGCAACGGGATCATCTCACAGATGGGCGGCTGATCGGAGAGGGAAAAGAGATCAATGATCAAGCTGTGGATCATTCTCAACAAGGATCATTTTTGGAAATCCTATAGAACCAATCCATTGGACCTTGTACTTTCGAACAATTTACTCTATTGTATAAAATTGGTGGACCAACCGTGATGCCCTCACAGCCATTCTCGCGTTTATCGCACAGGGTGATTTGACAGCTGAAATAGGCCACCATTTGGTCCGCAAACTTGAAAGCGCTGAAATTGCCAAAATTGGCGCCAAATTCAAGTTTGTTGACCTGCCTGATTGGAGTGGACGAGGAATTCAGCTGCATGGTGTAGGTGAGTGGGGCCAGCAGGGAAGGATCGGTGACACATCTGCTGATCAGAAATGGGTGAAAGTGATTGGAAGGCACTGATCAGGACAGAGTGTGATCGGAAGGTGTTTCCATGATCAAAGGGGGGATCGGGAAGCTGAAACCATGACTGACCCGCGTTGGTCCAAAAGCGCGAAACTGTGGCCAAGTCCGTCGCGGATGGTGCACGAGTGGACCAACATGCCAAGATCCGCTGTTGGGGTGGGAATGGCCAATTTTGGCGCCAAATTCAAATGACCCACTGGTGTCGCAACTCCACCGATGCACTAGCACATCGCCCACATTAGCATAGCGAACGGGTTGTCCCTCCCGTAACACTTCGTACACGCACACCGGCGCCTCCTTGATCCCGCTCACATCGGTGGGCGTCAAATCCCTGCGATTTTCTTGCCAAGATATCCTCTTCTTGGTGATATTCGCTCACCCAACTTCCAACTTGCGCTCCAAGTCCCTCTTGGCCTCTCGGTAGAAGCAATTGACAGCGTAAGCTTTATCCCGGTTGGTGACGAAGAGGCGGTGGTGCTTAAATACAATGAGGTGGCGGAAAAGGATATGAATTTTGGGGCTCAAAGAAAACTTGAACATGAAAGTCGGTAAATATTTTCAGAGAATATAGACTAGAATATTTAAATGCATACAAAGTTCTGGGTTTGAATCAAAATTTCCATCTAATAAGAAGTCAAGCACGTTGGTAGGTAGACCATAAAATTCCAAGGGTACTGTGCTCACCTGCACTATCACAATGGTACTGTAGCTGACCTGGAACAATTTGGGACATTCAGATATTAAACAATATTTTCCTTTTTTCGGACCCCGCTGATGTTGCGGCCCCCTTCGCCCTCAATGGAGCGCTCTCGCTTGACCTAAAAGAAAAGAAATACAGTTTGTAGACCGAAAAATCGGAAAACCCGATCAGAATCCAAGTGCCCAGGAAATTCCGAAATATCCAGAAATCAACGGTTGTTAAAAAAATAAATCCTGATTTCTGATTAACAATTCCGATTTTTGACATTAAGGAGATCCTTTCCCGATTTTTTCTCGGAATCCCTCATCACCTGACATTCGCTTCGATAGGGGACATGGAAGTAGAAAGGCTGTCCGATGGGCTGCAGGGTGTAGTCCATGTGGCAATGGGTGGTGAAGAAGAAGCCCTTCAGGTACACGTGACCGCCAAAGGCCGGCTCCGGGTCCGGCACAAAGTGCAGACGCATCGCATTCTCAAGACACTCCTTCGGCGGGGGAATCGGAATTACGGAGACACAGAGATCGAGGATCTGGACAACTAAAATCCCCCGAGACACCAGACAGAAAGTCGGAGACGGTGATCAAAAGACCCATTTTTGATTTTTATGTATGGTCTTAAAAATCGGAGTCTTGGAGCCCGAGTAAATTTGACTCTGATCGCTAAAACAAATTTCAACTTATAACTGACCAACTGGGGTGGCGTGTCCAGAGCCAGGGTACGAAGCAAAACGGCACAACTAATAATGATGATGGTACTACAGAACAAAGGGACTCCATGGCCAAAGTTCATCGAATCTGATCTGAATAATGGGGGTTGCGAGAACCGGAGCTGGTGGGACTGGGTTAGAGGTTCGTGGATCTATATCGGGAACTGAGAACCGAAAATGGAGTCGAGATTGATCGAAAATTTATAGATCGAGGGCCAGAAAGAGACACCAGAAGTTTGGAGAGTTCCGTATTGGAAATTTTCTCGATTTAAAACAGTGAATTAATTGTTTGGCTAAATTTTAATGTGTCTGATCAGATTGACTTTATTGGCTGCTGATGGTCTAGTGGAACCTGGTGGCTGATCACTTGACGACCCGATCATTTTGAATGGATTTGTTGAGTTTATTCCGCCGGAAAATTCAAAATGTGAAGGCAAAAATAAGGCAACGGATGTGAAATTGGGGGAGGAGGGGGAGGATGATCGGGAGATTAACAACACGCGGGAGGGAGGGAGAGAATGGAATGGTGCGGCACGACTGATCAGATCTGATCGGAGCCGAAACCGATCGGATTAAGCCCACATTTTGCACCTATGGAATTCCAGCAGAAAATCCCAAAATTCTCAATTTCTACAGACATCGTACCATTGAATAATTAAATCAAATTGGGATTTGGCTTATCCGAAAAGAATGCTACATCAATATCCATTAAAGGGGATGCCGCACCGCTACCAGGAAAAGCTCAGATCACATGGATAAATACACAAAATTCGAAGTTTGGGACAAATTGGAGATGTATAGAGACCGGCGGTACCCCGATCACTATTCTACATTAATTGAAGGAGGTATACAATCCCTGAATGATCAAAAATATCAATCATCGATCGATCGATCAGTCGCCACTTTGATCCGGATCAGGCAAATTCGATTGGAGGGTTGTAGATGGTCTTCTCCTTGTAATACACCTCCTCATGCTCCTTGTCGCAGATCAGCAACAGGAGGGCCCCAAAGGCAAATCTATGAGGAGAAGAACAGAATGAAATGATCAAGATCAGTAGTCTAAGGGATCAAAGATCAGTCTAAGTGATCAAAGATCATTTGTCCTTACAGCATGGCGCCCCAGCCAACGCCGTAGCTCCAGTCGAATTCCCAGTTCCGGAGGCCGTAGGAATGGATGGACAGGTAGAAGCAGACGGGGAAGCCGACCAGGGCCACCAACTCGGCGAGAACTGGATGAGAAGAGATCAAAGATCAATCTTCTGGTAAAGGGCCAATGATCAACGAATTAAGAAGCGAATTAGATTATCAAAGTATGAAACCGAAACAGATCATGTATAAGGGATCAGAGGTGGGAGAACGCTAATAAGAATCAAACATAATGGTCGATTAACACATCAATGAATGCTTAATGATAATGAGGGCCAATGATCAAAGATCAGGTTGGAGATTTAGAGTTCGGTCGGATAGGGACCAAATAATCAAACTCACCGGCGACCAGGGACAGCCAGGTGGCAGCTTTGTAGAAGACGTACTTCCTTGAAAGTAAAAAAAAGAGTAAATTTAGCATCAATGTTTTAAAAGAATTGAGGAAATATTCCATTTCAATAAAAAAATTGCAGGTACGACCACCAAAAAGCAATACCGGTGCAAGTCGTTACTGCGCAACCCAGCAATGTTCACGAAGATGGCGAAAAGGGTGGAGGCGGCAGCGACGCACAGAAGAACGGCGGCGATTCGGACGAAAACTGAAAAATGATCAGATTATCGGATCAAAGTGATCGGACACCGGATCGGCACCAAAATCAAGTGATCGGACACTATACATGAGACCTCACATAGATCCTGGTCCAATTTTGATCAAAATCCTTCCGTTGGCTCACCCGTGTTCCGCTGGGGCTGCTGGCATTGGCCTTCAGGGGGCGCGAAGGGCACGGGATTGGACATTCCCATGGCCCCGGGCTCAGTGCACTCCTGGAACAATCCGGTGTGGAAGGAGTACGTCTTGAGCCAGTAGGTGCTGATCAGGGCGATGGCCAGAAGGATCATGGAGAGGCAGAGGCACACCAGCGAGATCACCTGATCAGGGAAAGAGCGATCGAAATGTCTGATCAGGAAGTGAGTGGGAAGATGGGAAAAATAAACAGAGCAAACTTTCCAACCAACAGATGTTAAGGCCAAAAATTGCTCCAAAAATTCATGATCCTTCTAGAATTGTTTGTAACAGGGTCCGATCATAAATTCCTCGGAGAAAACTCGGAATGGGAACTGCTAATATGGGCATTATGGAGTCTAATGAGCTGGGGATGTTTTCAGGGTTCATTGCATCGGGGGGAAAATGCCGAGGATGACCAAAGTGCTGAGGATGGCACTTCAATCGTCAGCCCGCCTATATGGGATCTCTCTATACTGCAGGGGTTCCATGGCCATTCTGGCACTTTTGGGCCAACTATTTACTTGCCTTCAATGGCCGTACAATTGTGACAGCCTCCACTGTGGTGGTATGCGCTGGCATTTTGCTATGGTTGTGATTCACAGGCCCCAAAGCGGGGGAAAATGTTCGGAGTGATGGATTCGAGGAGATTTCCTTTTCCTTGCTGTTTGTGCTAAAATTAATAAAAATATATTTGGAAGTGCATATGTTTGACGAGGACAATCATTGGCCTTCTGATCCAAAATAAAACCAGCAGGAATCCACAGAATTGGGACTGGAGGCTGGTCCGGGACCAAAAGGGACCAAACATTGGACCGTGATTTGAACTTGGTATCAGCTGCTTTTAGGACCCTTAGGCCCTTAGGACCCCTGCTGCCACCTTCGTAATCAGCTCATTCTGACTATCAGATTCCCCAAAGGATGCCCAATAATGCACCCAATCCGCAACTTTTCTGCCTCAAAAAAAAGGAATCAGAAAGTGAGCAATCCTCAGAGAGCCGATAGTTTGGTGTGTAAGCACCGCAAACAAAATGGGCAAGAAATGTACAAATGGGGGGGGGGAGGGGGCAGATCGATCGCCACCTCTTCCCGACGAAGAATACATAAATCGGTGGAAGGAATCGGGTCAAAAGTGACGACGGGGAGGGTGGAGAGCACCCCGGGGGGAACAAATGCATACGTAAAAGGGCTTTATCGCGAAGGATTTGGGGGAAAGGCGAAGGCGAGGAAGGGAGGGATGCTTTGTTGTTGGGAGGGGACAATGGACAATGTGGAGGATTTGGGGCGATCGGAGGCGCCAAAATGGGTTGAAAATAGGGAATATTCCGTGTCAAAATAATTCGGAAGGGACAAAAATCGGGGAGATCGTATTGTAAAGGAAAAGGGTGGAAAAGCCCAAAATTTAGAAAAAAATTGTCAAATCCAATGTCCAAAACAGGTTTGCTTCCGATCTGATCGATCTCGGTTTTAAGAAAAATCAAAATAAGGGAAATAGCCTGGTGCCAAAAACAGATTTTTGTTGTTTTATTCCAAAAAATCTAAAATCAAACTCAGAATCAGGACTATGATTTCTACCAAATTGAGCAGGGGAAATTGTTCCAAAAAATATTACCAAACAAAGTTCCAATGGTCTCCGAATTTTTTTTCTGGAGTCTAAACTTCTCCAAAAGGTGTGAAATTCGTACTGTCCAAAAGTGGCCGATTCTGATCCGGATCGATCAGCATTTGGCCCGATCGGGGACCGGGGACACTAATGTGTCTTCTTTCCCCTGAGCAAAAATGCAAATATGGAAAGCCCAACAGCGGAGGGGAGGAGGAGGAGTCCGGCGACATCTTTGTCGCAAGATTCCCCCNCCCCCCCCCCCCCCTTAGGGGGCAGTGGACCATCGTCGTCGTCCGTCCGTCGGTCCACCGCGTTTTACGCCCCTTGCGCCCGTCGTTCGCGCAAAATTCCCACATCCCTCTCTCCCTGTTGCTGTTGGCTTTTTGGGATGTTTGCCTTCCCCGGATGAATGGGGCTAATGGTGCGGAAAGGAAAAGCTCTCAAAAAAGCGGGGGAAATGGTTTTTAATGGACGAATAAACAGAGAATTGGAAGGGGAAAGGGTCCTTAAAAATGAAAAAAAATTTTAAGGCCCCGGAGATTTGGAGGAGGTTGGAAACTAGTAAATATGGTATTAGTAAAAGTGGAATCGATTGAGGGATTTTGTTTGAAACCCATGCATTTTGAGCTATGATCGGGTTTTTGGTTTCATTTTTAAGTCGTAAGCCTTCGAAAGTTTGGATCAGGTGGGCAGAGGAACTTGGATGCACTTTTTTCTTCTTATATCAACACACAACTGATCATAGCAGCAGGTCGATGGGAAAGTGATCGGAATCGGGGGAAAGGGATGACTGGCAGGATGGATGGATGACTAATGGGCTGTCAGCGGACGGACGGGGGCGGAAAGGTGGATGCATTTTGACATTTGACGTGGCCCGATGGATCTGATGATTTTCCCCGTTTTCCAATTTCCAAAGAT
>LDKF01000783.1:38154-58761 GCA_001026735.1 Rotylenchulus reniformis | reverse complement strand
GGGGGGGACATAACAAAATTACACAACGAAGAATGGTGGTGGACAGGAGAGGGAGAGGGGAATTTGGAGAGGTGATGAGACCAAATTGGGGAAAATATTTGAGCAAAAAAGTTTTTATTGATTGGTTGACGAGCTGATCGGTGCGATTGATCGAGCAAAACTGATCAGTGTGATCAGTTTTTTTATCGCTCTGATCATTGATCAGAGCGATAAGACTGATCAAATATAGGAGTGATTAGCAGATGTGGGTTCGGATCCCAACATGTTCTTGCATATTTTGTGCCATTTTTGCATTTTTGTCGCCCACCACAACACACATAATTCCCCATGGGAATTGACCTAACCCAACCCAACTCGGTCGGGTGGACCCGAAAATTGGGTGGTCGACGGGTGAAAAATGGGTGGCGGTGAGATAAAAAAGGCACAAAATCGGAGAGGACACGGAACTGGGTCGGTGGTCCGTGGAAGGATGGTCAGTAGACTAGAACACTTTAAAATTTGTTAAATACAAATTTATGACCAAAAATTTATTGTACAAAAATTTTATTTTATCCCATTCCATAGAAAATAAATTCCACCCAAAAAGTTCACTTTTCAACTCTATTTAAGACAGATGGGTGGGCTGTTGCTTGCTTGCTCTCTGTTGCTTGGCCCCTTAATGGACGATGGCCAAATGGCCCAGAACAAAATTTGCATTTTTGTGGCTTTTGGAGTGAAAGATGGCGAGGGGGGAGAGAATGTGGAATATTTGGGGAACCCAAGGGCCAAATGGTCACTATATTCTGCAAGGAAATATATCCAAAAAAACCCAAACTTCGGCAGAATAAGTCCCTGATTTAATGCAGCCGATCAGAAATAGAGCGATGATTATGAGTGGATTTAAGTGTTTCTAGGCCATCTTTCATTAGAAGTTCTTTCATTAATTTCAGGTTAACTGACGCATTTTTCCCAAAATATCCATAAAATATCAAACCAAAGTGTTTTTGTTAAAAATATTTATACAAATGATACAAAATTCCCTCTCAAAAAAGGGTGACTATGGGTGGAATGTACAGAAATGTGAAAAATAACAATAACAAATAAAACGGGATGGGAGGGATTATTTTGGCCGCGGGAGGGAAATTCGAGCATCGATTGGCCAAATGTCGTCTCTTGGCCAAAATGGGACAATTTGTTCCCTGACTCTCTCGCGTAAAAAATGGCCATTTTAATGGAAAGTTTTTTCCCCAAAGATAGCATTTACGATAAGGAATTAGGCCCGGATTAAAGCGCAAAATCCGAAACTTTTTAGATGCCAAAACTACTCAGAATTATATTTCGTATGTTTTTAATGAATTTTTTATGAGGAAACTTTGGCCAAAAAAAATCCTCTCAGTTTCATCGTCTTTAAAATGCTCCAAAAGCTCATAAAACAGTCTAGGAAATTAGAGACTAATAATTGCATGCGCAACAAACTGAAATGGAAGTTAGGGCAAATCTCCAAAATTATAGAACATGTCCATTTTATCAGTCAGTCAGTCGATTGAATTGCGCCAATAAAAAGCCCGACAATTTTATGATTTTAATGAGAAATTTAAGGAAAAATGGAATTTGGAGAGGAGGACGAACAGAGTCGGACAGTTACAATTGCGTTGGATTCGCCATCATCTGCAGACGATGGGGCAAGAAAGGACAAATTTGAGGAAGGCGAGAATGCGCGGATGGGCCAGGAGGAGGAGGAGGAGGGCGAGAGAGAGGTTTGGCCGGGGAACATTGTTGGACAAAAAGGCAATTCGCTATCAGATTTTTCAATCATTTCCAAAAAATCCCCAAATTAGTCTCTTAGGCAGTTTTTTCTTGCCAATAAAAACGTAATTAGAGCCCTTAAAAACGCCAATATGGCCATCAGATTCAGAAGAGGCCAAAAGTATAAAAGCGAATGCAAAAAATTGTGCCCTTTTTTGGCTTTTTATATTTTCAAAAGTTTAAGGAAAATTTAAAAATTTTCAGGGAAGTCNCGGATGGGCCAGGAGGAGGAGGAGGAGGGCGAGAGAGAGGTTTGGCCGGGGAACATTGTTGGACAAAAAGGCAATTCGCTATCAGATTTTTCAATCATTTCCAAAAAATCCCCAAATTAGTCTCTTAGGCAGTTTTTTCTTGCCAATAAAAACGTAATTAGAGCCCTTAAAAACGCCAATATGGCCATCAGATTCAGAAGAGGCCAAAAGTATAAAAGCGAATGCAAAAAATTGTGCCCTTTTTTGGCTTTTTATATTTTCAAAAGTTTAAGGAAAATTTAAAAATTTTCAGGGAAGTCCGAAAAACCAAAAGGCCAAAAGTCGGGCTAATTCACTTTTTATAATTTTGGCAAAGTTTTGCATTTATATCCCCTCCAAATGCCCATCATTCCCTGTACAGTTCGGCCTCGATGACCATCCCTTCTGTGCCATTCCCGCGCCTCCTTCGCCCTCCGATTTGTTGGCCACATGGCGCAACTTCTCCTCCTCCTCCGAAGTTGCCCCGCAACTGCGCAACTTGTCGCCAGCGATGGCGCAACTGCTGGAGCAACGACTGAACGCGCCGAGTTGCGGGTCCATGCGCAACTGGGAGTTCCTGGCAGCCAATCTGGGACTTGGCCTGGACGAATTGGTCCAACTGCGAAGGACAAAAAGTGGCGAAAAGGCTCAAATTCCACTAAATTATGGCCAGTTTCAGATCCAATGGGTGCCCTGATGCGCCGATTTGGCCAGGAACCATTGTTCAGGTTATTGGAGCTGATTGGCGAGGCCGGGCGAATTGATGTACTGATCAGTGTACGACATTTGGCCAGGTTTTTGGGGCCAAAATTTAGTCGGGACCGATGAATTGTCAAATTTCAAGCATTTAATTAATTGGCCATGAGATTTACGGGGTCCGATTGTTGCTTTAGGTGAATAAATTCCAAAAGTTTGCAGAAAAACTCCAACGATAGTGGCCAAATATGGCCCTGATCAGCTGGCCCTGGACTCGGCCATGCTCAGCTCTGTCTCCGCCTCCACATCCTTGGCCAGATCCATTCCCGGCCCCAGAGAGCCGTTCGTTTTGCTGTTGCACCATGAACACCGGGACAACCACAACCTGCGCAAATTCCACCGATTGCTGACCAAAAACCTGGACATCCACGCTCGCCAGGAGGGTGTCCGGGTCAGTCAACCAAATTGGGATGGGCCACTTATAAGGATGGAAATTCGGAGATGGATTTTACAATCTTTAAGCCCAATTTTCACAAAATCCCTTATTATGCTTATTACTAACAAGGGAACATCCCGAACTGTCAGTAATCAGAATACAAATTAATCCATCTTATCTTGTAGAGCACCTTCAACTTCCGTCGTATATTTTTGGCTTTTCTTCCCCGCTCACATAGTGAAAGATAGAAAAATTGGTTTCAATTTTTAACGAACGGTCGTTCATCCACGCGGATCATTCGCCCTTTGGATGAAATCCACCATACTGTGTATAATATTTATTAACCATGACTATAAGTTCTGGTTTATTTCCATCATTTGGCCTTTTAAAATTAATTCCCAACCGTTTTTATTGAACATTAACATTTTTGTGTTTATGCATGGTACGATCGACGCCATATCGAATGATCCGCGTGGATGAACGACCGTTAATTTTTAAAGCCAATTTTTCTATCTTTCACTATGTGAGCGGGGAAGAAAAGCCAAAAAATTACGACGGAATTTGAGGGTACTCTACAATATAGGATGGGTTCAATTGCATACTGATTACTGCTGACAGTTCGGGATGTTTCCTTGTAAGTAATATCCACTAGCAGGTACCCTCAAAGGAAGAGCGTAAAAATATTCTAGTTTAGCGAGAAAAGTGAGGGATATACCTACCATTTATTTGTTAGTAGCAGTTATAGGATTAATCTTTGGGACCAAAAAAAATATATACAGAAAATATATATAAAAATATGTAATTGGGTCATACACCTTAATTATCATACATCTTTCGCTGATCTTCGGTTTTTGCAGGATAAAAAAATGGTCTGAGCCTCAAATCTTGTCTTTACTGTTTGTACTGCTCGATCTTGTGGATCCCAAGATAGATTGTGGATGTGAACAAGTGCATGGCGGAGGAGGATCTGGTGGGATCTGTGGGCCGCCACTTTGAACGAGCCCAACAGGTGGTGATGGCACTGAGTCCGGACTATGCGGATCTGATCAGCAGTGATCAAGAAGATGGTGATCGGGGGATGGACCAGAGGGGCCGGATGAAGCTGTACCTGCACCAGATGACATTCAACGAGGTGGAGAAACAAATATGCTTTTTAACAAAAGCCAATCCGAATCGGATCAATCCGGAAATAGGGATTAAAGACAGATTTGTTTTAAAGTTTTTAGGCTACAAAAACATGGAATACTTTTTGAAAGACCTAAGAAAGATTTTGTAGATATGAGGAATGAACCAGGGTGACCATCTCCAAACCACCAAAATGTGGCATTTGCTCATTTTTGGCCTGAAAATGTGGCAAAATGTGGCATTTTTGCTCAAAAATGTGGCAAAAAATGTGGCATCTTAAAAAAAATTTTTAGCCATTTTTAAACCGCGAACAAAAACCAAATTAAATTTCTTTCTTTCTCACAACTTTTCACTTTGTCAAGCAATTGTTAGTTGGAATGGAAATAAAGAGATCGTTTAAAGTAGTCTTTGGCGGTGATGTACAATAGTACACTTTCTCTTAAGGGGTGCCGGCGGTCCCGACAGGGGCCGCCGAAGAAAATTTTGAAAATTTTTGTCCACTTTCATAAAAAATTGACCGTTTTTTGAGGCTAATTTTTATAAAAAAATTTTACATAAAGGGTGAGGATGGCGGCGGTCCCGATAGGGGCCGACGGAGAAAATTTTTAAAAATTCAGGCTGTTTTTCATAAGAAAATTGACCATTTTTTTTGCTTAAGGACATTTTTATGAGAAAATTTCAATGTATTAATGGGTGCCGGCGGCCTCGATAGAGGCCGCCGGAGAAAATTTTAGAGAATTTTGGTCATTTTCTTAAGAAAAATAATCATTTTTTGATCAAAATTCCAAATTTTCAAAAATGTGGCAAATGCATAAATGTGGCTGTTTGGTCATCCAAGAATAAACACATCAGATCGGATTAGATCTGACCAGATCAGTCCGGAATAATCGGTCCCGCTTAAGGTGATCCTCAACGGCAACCAGAACCGGCGCTTCCGGGTAATTCAACCAGCTTTTTGTATTTATTATACGTGTGAGTTTCCCGGTTTCCAGGTCGTGCTGATGCAGGGATGCCAGCCCGAGCAGATTCCGCGCGGGTGGCCCAGCAACACATTACACTACAAGTTCCCGCAGGATTTCGAGGCGCTGTGCCAGAGGCTATTTCAAAAATGAAGTGCCGCCCTTCTATGGGAATTCGGATCTTTTCGAGTCTGATCGATGGGAACCCAAAGTTTGTACAAAATTGTATTTTTACCCGCAAAAAAAGAATACACTATTCCGGTATCCGAGTAATTTAGATAATTATGTATATTCGAACATTCGATAATGAGATTTGTGTAACATTATTCTGCAATGCTAAAATTCAAAATTTTTGTTTAAAACTTTCACGGGATTTGAATTTTTCCAAAATCAAGAGCCTTACTTGTTAGATTTTTACTATTTAAAATTTTCACATGCTTTATCTTGGAAAACAGATTTCTAAAATGAGGTCCTTAAACAGGCCTGGAAAATTTTGAATGTAAAAATATTTTTAATATATTTAAGAGTATTTAAATTATCCAACATTTATTTACATTAAAAACGAAAATGCAAAAAAGCATGAAGTGAAATTGATGGTCAAATTGTCCCAGCAGAGGATTGACGAGAAGTTCAAGCAGTTTGTTCGTCCATCAGTTGGTGTTGTGCCGGAAAATGTCCTCCAGGGAAGTTTTGAGACCCGCAAAGCTGCCGAAAAGGCCGATCAGGACGAAGAAGGAGTTGCGAGCCAAACGCCACTGATGTCGGGAATGCCGATCGGGAACGAAGGTGAAGGTGTCGATGAGGGGAGGGAACACGAAGGCCAAGAACACGCCGCCGCTGAAGCCGACCAGGGGCTGGAAAGGCGGGAAATTGGGGGAAATCCCGGGAAATTTCGAGTCCTGAAATGAATATTTCGAAAATGGGGATTTGGAATCGTCACATTGGAAAAGGTTCAACGAGTATACAGTATGATCCAGGAATTTTAGTTAGTATTGGGGTACCGATTGGTGGTATTCCAAAACTAAACCGGGGACTATAGAAGTTTTTAGGCGTGCGACTGACCATGATCCGTTCCAAATTGGGGATGAAAACGGAGATCAGCACTGAAAGTAAGGGATATGGATGATCAGCGATTTGATCGGCAGAAATGGCACAATCCCTGTTGGACCCACTTGTTATGGCCACAAGGCTGGCGCGGAAAAGGTACTCGCAACAGTACACAAAGGCGGAAGAAGCGGAGGATGATGAGGAAGTGGAGGAGGAGGTGGTGGACGATGCCCTTAGGCCACTCCTGTCCTCCTCCATGGCCGCCGATCCTATTTGGCCACAAAGACGCCTCCGCAACGGTGGCCACAGCATTTGAATGGTCACCTGAATGGAGTGGGGAAGTTGATCTTTGATCTCTAATCAGTTTCCAATATGATCATTGGTCATTGGCTTACATATTGCTGCAAGAGGAAGTCCAAGAAGGCTATGGCCGTGAAGATGAGCTTGACGATGGTTAACAAAGGCGTCACCGGCAGGTTCAGCGTCACCGAGCCCTGGATGGCCTCGCCGAACTTTGCGTAGCCCAGAAAGCCCACCTGCACAATCGGGGAAATTGAAGTTGATCAGATCTGGACTGGTCAGTGATCTCATGCAGTTCTTGCTAACCATCCTGGTATCTAGGGTCCTTGGTTGCTGTTGCTTTCTGATCAATGATAATTCTTTAAACATGGCTTTTGATCATCAATTATTTTGGTTCCTGGTCCTTAAAAAGGTTTTAATCCCCACCGATGCGTCAAAAATGGCTGTCAGTGCCATTCCGGTGGCCAGCACCCCGAACCGGTTGGTCATCTCTCCCGGGTGGCGCATTTTGTTCTCCATCTGAAAGTTTTGGCCCAAAAATCCATTTTTATGAAAATCCGCCAAATTCCTTACCGGAAGGACCATGGCCTGGCCCTCGAAGCAATAAAGGATGGAACCGCAAGCGGAGAGAACGCCGGAGGGGGTGGTGAGCCAGGGAAGGCGAGCAGTCTCGTGAGGAGATTGGAGGAGATGCTGGGAAAAAAAGGAAGATTTAGTCATGAGAAAAATCAGTGAAAAAACTTTTGGAAAGGAAAAGCCCCCAGAAGGTTTTAAAATTATCCAAAAAAATATGATGTCCACGAAATTGGAATAAATTGTACAAAATCCAAAAACATTTAATTGGTCATAAACATCTCAGAAAATTCCGAAATTTTTCAAAAAAAAAATTTTAAAAAAATCCCATGGAAAATGCTTCTCCCACATACATAGAAAATGGTGCCGTAGGCGCCGAACATGAACAGATTTCCAACAGAGTTGATCATCGCAATATGGCGAAGAGATCGGACCCAGTTGAGCAGCACCATGGGCGGAAAGATCAGAAGGGCCCACAACAGGGTGGAGGCATGGAAGGAGGTGAACTCGGAGAAGAGCTGAAGAAAAATAATAAAATGGTCGGTGAGGAATTGAACCGATGGTCCAAATCAACAAAAAGGGGACAACCACTGAACTATGCATAGTAATTTAATGTACAATAATAATTTTTGCTCAAAATCAGGATTAGAAACAAGGAAAATGCAACAGAGCAGAAAATTATACCCACTAATAATGTCCATAAGCCGATAATTGGGAGTTAAACTACCCTACTCAGATTACTAGTCTGGATAGATCTCTAAAAAGTGGAGATTCCGATCATTATTCACCTCGCGCAGATGCGCAACAATGAAGTCGTATTTCAACACGCCGATGCCCATCTGGAGCACAACAATGGTGGCGTTGACGAACAGCCTGAGAGTGATCGGATCAGATCATAATCAGCCGAAGTTGAGGCTAAAGGAAACAGAGATTCCAACTTCCCCAAGGGACCCTTGAAACTCATCCCTAATTGGCAAGAAAATGGCATTATGAGCCGATTTTTCGGGCTGATCAATGTCCAAAATACCAACTTGGCCTTTCCGGCATGTGGTCGTGCCCACGGGAAGCTGTCCGCCACTGCCACGTACATTACTTGACCATAGCTGAGGGGGCCAATCTCGTCGTATTCATCAGTTGTCTTGTCCCTGATCAAAGTGAGAAGGGATCAAGGATCAAATCTTCAGATCAAAATCAATCCTCAATTTGAATGCAAGATCCACGAGCTTTGATCTTCTTAATCTCATTTCCCAATCTTTATTTTTCCGGTAAGATTTCTTAAATCCTAACCCAACCCCCTGGAATCTAGATCCGTTTGGTGGGTCTTTGCTGACTTTGTCCGTTTCTGTCGGTGCCGGGCCAAAAGGTGGTGATGGTGGGCACATCGGACCAGCATGTGCATGGTGAACCCATTCAGGGCCCCGAACAGGAACACCAGGCCGAACGCAGTCCAGAGACCGGCTTGGCGGAAGACAATGGGCAGGGTCAGGATGCCGGAGCCGATCATGCCCTTCAGGAAGTTGATCAGGGTCAGGTGAGTCCTGTTTTGGGGAAAGGGAGAGCCATGAAATGATCCGGATATTAAGTCATATACCGTATTCTCTCTAAAATAAGGCCTCCCTCTAAAATAAGGCCCCTCTCTAAAATAAGGCCCCCCTTCGGAGATGGTTGAAAAAAATAAGGCCTCCCTCTAAAATAAGGCCCCCTCTCTAATATAAGGCCCCCTTTATGAGAGTTTAATATATTATTCTTTAAAAAATTCGAAGTAATATCTATTTTATGCATCCATAATATCTCGTTTATTTGTTTCTTAATTCTGTCAAATTCATCTTCTTCATAAAAATTTCTTTAATTTACTATATAAGATGCCTTTCTTGATAGTTTATTTTTTTAACTATCAAGAAAAACAAATTAAAATTTTAACTAAAATTTTAAAATGAATCATGAACTTTAAGAGCTTTTTTTAGTCTTGATAGGGACCGCCTGGGAATATGAAAATTTAATCTTTTTCCTTAAGAAAATTGGTCATTTTTAACAGCCTTTTTTGGAAAAAAATCAATTTTTTATTCTGTTTTTCCTTCACCGACAACCTTTGAAAAAATAAGGCCTCTCTCTAAAATAAGGCCTCCCTCTAAAATAAGGCCTCCCTTCGGAAGTGGTTGAAAAAAATAAGGCCTAGGCCTTATTTTAGAGAGAATACGGTAGTGAAGGTAAGGGACGTGGATGTAGAGAGACCGAAACTATTCGCAAAATCTTTGAAATTTATAGGAAAAAGAAACCGCCCCCTACTGTAGAGCCCCTAATGCGAATCCGGAAATGTTAAAGGGAACTCCATTTGAAAATCAACCTTGAGGAAGACCGTTTTCAATCCACAGTACCCAACCCATACGGTATCCGACAGAATGGAATCAGAGCTCAGGGATTAGGGTTCGCATGTTCAGAATGCGAGGCTCCTTTCCTTATGCCTGTTAACCCAAAAAAGCTCAATAGATCTGATGATGGTCAAGTATAAAATCATGGGGACCTTATTCTGGGTCCAGTAACCGATTGGGTCCATTTTCTAATCAGTCATTTTATTATTTATTGGCACTTACGATATTCCCTCGGGGCGTTCCGGCATTTCCATGGACGGGTCATCCGGCGGTGGAGTTTTTCCTTCCGCCCGCTCCACTGATCTCGACACTTCTGAAGAAGTGCCAGGATTACATGTGCCGGACAACAAGCATTGGGCCACACCCTTTGGGCCCATTTTCGCCTGAAAAATCATTCGGGCTCAATATTTATGAGAGAATTTTAGGGTCAAACATTTGGAAATTTCTGCAAAAATCGCGAAAAGATCAATTATATTAATTGGATAAGCATTTTAGGAAAATTCTTTGAATTACCAAGAAGTCCAGGATAAGAGAAGGATTTGATTGGCCAAATCCGATATTTCAATTGAGATTTTAGCACTTTTGGCCTCAAAAATCGATTTTGGTTCTTCTTTATTGGTGTTGGCTGGCACCACGAGGGGTCTCTGACTGATGAAATGAGACTCGTAGTGCTCTGACCCTTTCCCTCCTCTGTGTCTGCTTGGCTTCCCTTCATCCTTGGGACCCCTTCCCCGATAAAATTGGCCCTCCAAAGTCCACTTCATTTTATTTCGGATACATTCACGAGTATTTTTGTGTAATTGTAGGATTCTACAAAATTGGTCTTATTTAATATATGGGTTGGCCATGTTAAAATTAGGGGACTGGGCCAAGGAGAGAATCGATTTGTTTGTTTATTTTGTCCCGTCTGCTAGTGGCACCCGCCAGTCGGGTGGGGGGAGCAGGAAGGAAACCCTCCATTTTAGTTTAAAATGGGTCCCCTCAAAAGCATTTTGATCGATTCACAGCTGTTTGGGTGTGGGTATTGATGGTGGTGGGAGGGCAGATGACTCTGATGGAATGATCAATGATCACCAAAGGTACCCTTGGGGGAGGCGGCTGAGGGATCAAAGATCATAACATAGTTATTGTGTCGGAATCCTGGCATGCCAGAATAAGCAAGCTTGTCCAAAAAACTAAAAGATCGAAGACCAACAAAAGATACATAAATCATAGTGAGAAGCATAATGTAAAGTGTCCCAATTGAGAGTAAACCTGGACCAAAAGGAATCGATAAGCCAATTTGGCCCTATGTATAGAACACATATGTTTTGGCACAATTTCGATTAAAATTGAGAAAAAAGATGTTTTCGTCCCATTATAAAATCTTTTCTCTTCTCACATTTGTCTTCATCATGGGGCTATTGGCAGAGACAAATTCACTACAATCGAGGGCGGGACCCAAGGAGGACTTTGTGCCCATCCAATTCCCCCCACTTTGGGGAAACCAATGAATGGAACGCAATAAACACATTTTTTGTTGAATTTCTTATCTTTTTCCCCGTCGTTGAGTCGGAATGATGACTTGCTTTATCATGGAGGAGGAACGTGAATTTGGTGGAATTGTGAAGCGAAATTTAAACTATCGAGGATGGCAGAAAACTAAGTTTTAAGTCTGGGCAGAACTCGATTAATTGAGATTTGTGAATTGAGAGGACCCGGTAAGGAGGTTATTGGCACAAAATGAACTTGTTGGTGTTCTACTTCTACATATATTCTACACATTTCGACCCAGCAAAACAAATGCAATCCAAATTTGGGAATAGGTAGTCAAAGTATTTTTTGAAAATTTCTTTTTTGACATAAAAAGAGGGAACAGACAGAATTTGGCCGATGGATTCAAAGGCAGATTTGCTAATTTAGCAAAAGAGGGAAGACAGCAGCAGGTGGACAAACTGCAAGATTCACGGCTTTAATCCCTTTATAAAAATGATGAAAATGCAAAATTATTGGCGGAAGGAAATCGATCAGCAGGAACTGCAATGGTCGAAGCGGAGTAGGGGAGATGAAGCATCGATCAATGATCATGATCACCCGCGAGATAAGATTCTCGCAATGGAGGAAATTGGTTGGTCATGGTAAAGGATCATGAGAACAAGCCTAAAGACGATGTATGGAAGATTAAAAAGTCTAGAGCTAGAATTGCTTGTGCTTGGATATTTTGATGTTTTCGAGAAACTAAGATTGTATTTTTCCAGATTCCAGATTGACTAGATTTATAGATTTATACCAGGAATAATAGGGGCACAAAATGTATAATTTTTGGGAAGAGATGGAGAAAATTATTTTCGGCGGGGTAGAATGACTCAGATGATCCCAATCTGTGCCATCGATCGACAACTGAGGTGTACTTACCACATACATAAGATAACGAAATAAGATAGGCTGATGGTGCATAAGTGCCGATCTAACCTTCCGCCGATGGAACTCAAAGTTCATCACCATCATCCACCAAGTCATCATCATCACTCATCAGTAGGGTGAGGATAGTTATGCAAATACATATTTTTTTCCTGATATCAGAACGGCTAAATAACCATGAAAAACGCATTTTCTACTTGATTAGAACCTTCTAAAGTGATTTTTAATTTGCATATTTTTGCATATTTTGTGATTTTGGAGCATAAAGCATATTTGCATATTTTGGTGCATATTTTGGCATTTTCGAGCATNCATAACTATCCTCACCCTACTGATGAGTGATGATGATGACTTGGTGGATGATGGTGATGAACTTTGAGTTCCATCGGCGGAAGGTTAGATCGGCACTTATGCACCATCAGCCTATCTTATTTCGTTATCTTATGTATGTGGTAAGTACACCTCAGTTGTCGATCGATGGCACAGATTGGGATCATCTGAGTCATTCTACCCCGCCGAAAATAATTTTCTCCATCTCTTCCCAAAAATTATACATTTTGTGCCCCTATTATTCCTGGTATAAATCTATAAATCTAGTCAATCTGGAATCTGGACTAATTATGTAATCGGAAAACAATTTTAACATTTGTAATGCTCCCAAGAAAGACAGAGATTTGACCGAATTCGACTTTTCTACTCAAGAAATCGTGCCATTCTTCTGTTCATGGTCGCCTTTCCCTTTTCAGCTTCTTCAAAATGATCATCTCCTGCTGCTTCCGCTGCCGTTGGCTGTTTGTACTGCTCGGTCTTCTGCCCCTCCTGGCCATGGTTCCTCACCAGCAGGCACAGGCCAAAGTATGGAATTAACCAGGAAAGGGTTCAATTTGCTCGACGGATAAGCTCCTGATTTCGGCTGAATAAAGCCTGATCGAACACCTACAGCATTTTGAACATTTTTGTGAATAAACTTCAAATTTCTTCCCAGACAAGCAAAAAGTTCATGGATTTTTCCTCTTTCCAGACAGTTCCGTTGTGCCAGTGCTCGGAGGCCGCGCAATGCGCGGACCAAGGCTTTCAGCGGGTCCGCGAGTGCAAGCGCAGCTGCGCGCATTGGCTGCGAGACTTCGCGCAGGGAGACTCTTCGCCGGAGGCACTGACAGACTGTTTCGGAAAAGATGTCACTGCGGTTCAGGGGCGGATACTGACGGATTGCATGCACATGAGCACGCCGAGATAGTGAGTGACGGAGCCCAAATCAGTGGGGTAGGATTCATATTGGCAGTCGCAATATTGGCACCACCGATAATACTGATATTTGGCCAAACTCATTCAGAAGCTGAATGGATTCTATTTTAATTACATGATTTTTATCGCTCTAAAAATGGGTTTATGGGTGTAGAATTCCATAGTATTCCATGGTAATGCTCATCCAGTTTGGAAAATGGGAATTTTTTGGCTCCGAATGGTTCCGACTCCGGAATCGCAGCCATTTCCAACTCTGCGCTCAACCAGACAATTCAGCATGATTTTATGTATAAGATTAGCATGATAAAATCCAAAAGACCATGATAAAGTCCATGATAATCTTGGGGAACTTTATCATTCCAAGATGATAATGATAAAGTCCCTAAGAATATCCCATTGTTAAGCTGTTCTCCAGGCAACTTGTTGCCAGGCAAAAGTGCTGTGTTGGAAGAGCCTGACTACGGTACTTGGATGGAGACCATCAGCGCCCCCAACAACAAAACGGGCCCAGCGCCCGGCAGTGCGTTCTTGCGCAAGGCCCGCACAGCTTTTATCGCCTTCCGCAACTTCCAAAAGTGCAACAACAACTGCGCCAAGAAACATGCCACGGAGTGCTTCCAAAGCGCAGGGTTCAGAGATATTTTGCCAATAGATGAGATGATTCCTAGTCTAAAATTATGAACTGATTTGAGCTAAGTAAGTTGATCTATCTGTCTTTTACCCACCGATCGGGGTCCTCCTGCCGATAATTATCCTCGATCAATGGCCCATAACCCTTGATCTCAAACGGCGATCCTTGATTTGGCCTTATAGCCGTCTTTCTCAGATGTGCCGTCACTTTGCCCGAGAACACCAACCGGGCCCGGAGCATCTTCAACGCGTGCACTCTGCAGGGGGACGGCGCGAAGAGCGGGCGCGAGGCGTGCCGTTGTCTGATCCAAAAGCACAAATGCTAGTCAGTTCATTGGGAAGGGGGGTAGTATTGGCAAGTGCCATCTTGGAGGATGGATGGTGCCACCGGCGGAGAGTAATAGTGTAATAGAGCAGGGGAGAAGGGGTAGCAAGATTAGGGCCATGGAGCCAGCAGATGTACCATAGACTGATGTGTATAGCAGGAGATGGCCAAATGTTGGCCTCATTGGCTAAGGAGGCTGACAAAGGACCAATTGGCCACTTTCTTAGGCTTTCAAATTGTGAATAGTATGACACGGGAAAATGCCTTTTTCTACAGTAGGCATTGCCATAAGAACGGGGTACTGTATGAATGGGCTGTTAATTTTGTGCCAATTGTCTCTCACCAAGCGTGTTAAGCCTTCCCCTATTTTTTAGTCAATTGATCGGAGTGTGCCCACTGTTCTCTAATGCGTTCTTGCAACATCTGCACTGAATCCCAGCAGGACGATGATCAAGATCATCTTGGGTGATGGATGGTCATCACCCAAGATGATCTTGAAAAGCTGATCAGAAGTGATAAGTCGTGATCAGTTTTAAGTGTTTCATTTCTAAATCATTGGATAAAAATCGACGGAAGAGAGTAAAACCCCAATTGGATGAAGGCAATACATAGGTACATATGATGCGTGTATTCCCAAAAAATCGCTCCAATTTTGAAATAAAATTCCAAAAGGATTACCAAATATTTTGTTTTTATTTCTATTTAAATTTTTTGGTCAAAAAAGGATGAGCAAAGAAGGAAGTTATCGTGTTAATGTCATTATTACAATTAAAAAAGATTATTAAGGCATTTTTAACAAGGATAAGGAGATCAACCAAAGGAAGGACACTGATATGAACATAGGAAGGAAGAGTGATCGGTCGATCGATATCGATCAGGAAGTTAGCTGATCGGTGAATTGGGAAGGGGCAGTGGTAGATCACCCGAGTTTTGCATTCCTGGCAATAAGCTCTTAACTTGTGATCAATGCCAACGTTCTGATCAATCTTCGCTGTCATTGTCCACTGGCTCAATTCCCTCCGGAGGGTCCAGCACATCCAGGATCAGACTCATCACGAGGTCCATGGTGGTGACCCAGATCCAGATCAGGCCAAACCAGAAGCCGACACGCAGTTGGCTGAGATCGGAAATGGATGGAAGTGATCAATGAATGGGCCAAATGGCATGATCAGGGACAGAAAATTGATCAGATCAAATCCTGATTTTCCAAGACATTTCCTGTCTTGGAAAATCTCACAAACTGTTTTAAATGATTAACCCCAATGAATACCTAATTCCAACCCTTTGAAAAGTCCTATATGATGTTTCACGATATTTTTGGTCCTTTGGTTTTTTGGCGCCCCTCCCCCGGCCCCATTCACTTGCGCATTCTGTGCCGGATCAGTGCCCATCCGGTCTCCGGCTCCGGCTCGTCCACCACTCCAGCGTAGACGGCCGCCTCCGTGCGCCGCGCAATGTCCTCCCATCGGTACAACTCGGACAGCCGCCGGTGCTTTTCCATCGGACACGGCAAAAGGCCGCGCTCGCGGCGCCCAATGGCCTCCAACAAGGCATGGCCAATGGCTGTTTTGGGGACAATTTGAGAAGATTCGAAAGGTTTCGAAATTATTTGGAAAAAAACTTGAGAAACTTGAGAGTAGAAAACCAGTTAATCCAATTCCATTTGAATTTGTTTATTTGGGACAACAAAATTTATCTGACATGGGAAGCATTTTGGCAAACCTGTTGGATTGGGCTCGGCCAACGAGATGAACTCGGGCGGCAGTACCTCGGGGATGCCGCCCACTCTGGTGGACACAACATGGAGCCTGAAGAACCATGTGCCACTTTGATTAGTTCATCCAATTTGCTCATCGGTGGATTTGCCACTGATCACTCACCCGCAACTCGCCGCCTCCACAATGGCCATGCAAAAGGCTTCGGTCAGCGAGGTGTTCAGAAAGATTTGGCCTTGGACAAGCACGTCTCGAACCTGTTTCAGACAATACTTTTTATACTTGATCAATATGGCCGATCAGTCCGATCAATCATCTACTTAATAAGATCTAATGGCATAGCTACAATATTGTTCATTGATCTCTTGATCACTTTTTACGCTTCCCCGACCCCTCTTACTTGATCATGTGGCACAGTGCCTAGCATGCGCACTCGGTCGTGAAGCCGATGCTGTTCGCGCATCTCCTCGATGTCAACTCGCTTATGCCCGTCGCCACCGATCAGGAATTGTACTGATCAAAACAAATGATTAGGGAACGTTTGAAAGTGATTAAGGTATTTATATTATTGCATGATTTTTGGCATTTTAACAGCAATTCCAAAAATGCAAAAAATGCCATTTTTGGCTTAAACCAATTTCAAATACTTAACCCGTTTTGTTGAGCCATTTCATACCAGTGGGATGTCTCCTGCAGATCTCCGGCACAATCCGGACCAGCAGATCCGCCCCCTTCCGGTAGACCAATCGGCTGAGCACCACCACCGTTGTGAACGCGGAACTCCGGAAGCGCTCAGGATCGGGTCGGAAAAGTGCCGCGTCAATCGCGTTGGGGATGACGAAGACGCGTTGGGGCCGAACCCAGGCACGCAGCACCGTGTTTTCCTTACTGTTCGGAAATGGAGATGGAAATGGATTTATTAACCAATTCATCAGGAAGGAGGATCAAGAGCTTTCTTGTTCCATTTCAAAGGATCTAGGAATAAATTTTGGTTTAGAAAGGCGGAGAAACTTGGAAGACACTGGCCACCTTCCATTTATGGAACAAACCAAAGCTGGTGGTCCAAGAAGAGACTAAGGGACTAAATTCGGACGGGTAAATTAGCGATTGAATCTGTATTTGGGAGGCCCGAACAAACAGTTCTATAAACTCGGAGAAAAACGTTCAAGATATCGAGGGGATTGTTCCTCGGAATAAAACTCGGGAATTTGCCGTTTCCTGCTGACCCTTTCCGACCGATCAGACCTCATGTGGGACACACAGATCAGCCGATCCACATTGGCCAGGGAATAGCGCAGCAACAGCTTGTTGATCAGGACAGCGCCACAGTCCGCAAAGCCGAACAGCGAGTGATCCGTGAACACGGTGCGGATGCCAAGGCGCAGGCACCACGCGTGGAGCAAGGCCTCATGGGCCATGGTGGAGAAGGTCTGTTGGGCCACAAGGGATCAGTTAGTTGGCTTACACTACGGTTACAATGTGTCCGCAATCCGCGTCCGCGTCCGCGTTCCCTTTGTTGGGTTTGCGGATGTCAACGCGGACCGCAAAACGGATGAGTTTGCGGATGATAGCGCGGATGCATTGTAAACACCCAACGCGGATTGTAAAACGGATTGTAAAACGGATACAAACGCGGATGCATTGTAACCACCCTTGACGGACGCGGACGCGGACCNGTTACAATGACTAAAATTTTGCGGATTGCGGACGCGGATTGCGGACGCGGACAATATCAAAATATTTGATATTTCATCCGCGTCCGCGTCCGCAAAATTTTTGATGGGTGTTTACAATGGATTTTCATTTTCTGCTCCGTTTTTCCATCCGCGCTGGACGATCCGCGTTCGGATCCGCAAGGGGTGGTTACAATGCATCCGCGTTTTCATCCGCGTCTGCATCCGTCTTTGCGGACCGAAAAGTCATCCGCAAAATGCATTTTGCATTGTAACCACCCATCAAAAATTTTGCGGACGCGGATTGCGGACACATTGTAACCGTAGTGTTAGCAGGCCGACTGACTTATTAGTTTAGGCTTATAAATTTCAACAAGTTTATGTCTCATGGTCGGGTCGTTTTTACAAAAAAATTTCATCCAAAACAATCCCTAGGCAGAATAATCTTTCCAAACCCGTTTAAAGCCTAACAAAAATTAATTCCATCGAGGAGATTCGAATTTTATTACCCACACTATTACCCCCGAGTCTTGATAAGGATCCTCTCACTAAATTAATTTTTTCCAATTTTTCATCCAGCAGGTGTTTGTCATTCGCGTACAAATTTTTGATATTTTCACCCTCTTGAAGGTTTTTTTCGGATGAAAAATTGCCAAAATCGGTCCATTTAGACCTAAAGTGCAAAACAGGCATAATTTTCGAGTTTTTTACCCATTAAAACCCGGGGAATTTGCTGTCATACCGAGTGGCAATGCAGGATTTGGATGCGCTCGCGCAGGAAAATGCGCCGAAACCAGGGAAGCGAGCCGCACAGGGCATTCACGTAGCAGTTGCCAATGACCAGGCAGGGCAAGTAGTAGACGCGCAGGGCGCCCGCGCAAAGGTAGCGGATGCCCCGCCGGAGGGGACCGTAGGCATGGGTGATCACGATCACCTGGGGAAATTTGATTTTATGAGATGGTGGGACAGAAAAAGGCGGAAAATTCGAAATTGGCACCATATTTTGCAAAAAAAAAATGTTAAAATCAGAGGAACACTTCCAAGATCAAGTCCCAGGATGCCCCACTTACGGTTCGCATGCCCCACTTACGGTTTCAAAGTACAAACCTCAGGAACATACGGAATCACCCTCAGGCAAAATTTGGGGGGTGGGGATGTTTTGACCCATAATCCGATGTTGGCCCTAGGTCCTGCTAAACTCTTTGGCCATGTATTTAATCCAATTTTTTGGTTTTTTACCTTGTGACCGTCGGCGAGTAGACATTTGGCCAACTGGTAAATGTGGGTCTCCACACCGCCTGTGTTGGGACAGAAAAAGTCGGAGACCATGCTGAAATTAGGGCATATACCTACATAAAACAGCCCATTACACTGAAATGTTTGGGAAATTTTTTTTAGCAACTTTTACAGGGTCCATTTGGGCTCTCAACTGTGAAAAAATCTGGCCCAACTCCCCAAGAGGAGAACTAAAAGGGAACCAATCAGATCACCAATCTACATATTAGTGCTGCTCGAGACTCTCGGTCTCGAGTCTCGTTCTCGGGGCAAAATATCGGTCTCGTTTCTCGAGTCTCGGGAAAATTTGGGTCTCGAGCAGCACTACAATCTACGGTATTTCCGAACTTTAGGGCTTTAGGCTAGTCTTTGGTGTGAATTCCTTAGCCCTATAAGTTTTTCTATGTTATTATGTGTGGATGTATGGAGTTTATACTTACGCGATGCGAAACCGCCGATAGGCATGGCCACTGTCGTCGGAGGCGCAGATGTTCTTGGCCATGCATTTGGCCATCGCCAAGCACCCTTGTAAAAGTCAGAGCTCCGATGTTTTGGGCAATTGGCGGGACAAAGTGTCCCTTTGCTGTTGACCGACCGACTGAAGACGCATTATGACATACTAGCAAAATTGAAGGATGGCCAAGCTGGGGGGCCAATGGGACAAATTTTTAGTGGATTGAAACATTCAACCTATAAAAACTATTAAAAAATTCACTAATATTTTTATGTTGATTTTGACCCAACTTTTTGGTTCCTGGATCAACTTCAGATCAAGTATGTATGTATTATTTTGAGTTTTTAGACCAAAGTTGTGAACATTCAACTCGCTTTAGAATGCTCCCTCTATGGGATTGAGCGAAGGCCTGGCGAAAATGCGATTCCGCGTCCCCATTTGAGCTTAAATCAACATCCGTTTCTTTGGATTTTTCCAAGCTTCCCATCACTCTACACCTCCCTCTCCTCTGATCAGTGATCAGTCAATCAATTCACCCTTCCGCCAATCACTGATCAGTGAACACTCTTCCTTCATCTTCTTCTTCTCTCTTAGGTGAATCCGATACTCATGGCCATCACTTTCCCATATCATTATTTGCCGGATTCTCTGTCCCGTACTTTATCTTACCTCCCCGATCTGCTGGATCTCTGATCACGTGTTCCCTGCTGATCACCAGCAGACGCTCTAATACCCTTCATTTTTTTCCTTTTTTTGTTTTCCATCTTAACCTCACGGAGGAAGAGGAGGAGAAGGAGGATCAAAATTTCGTACACAACCAACACAAAAACAAACAGACCCAGACGGAGATGGGAGGGGGTAAGGGTAAGGAATACATACAAACAGACCCATCCATCCCCGTGGGCTGATGAGAAATTGGGAAGGGGGTAGGGGGTGTAAGGGGGGGCTGTTTGGGTGCTTTTCACCACCACATTTCCTCCTCCTCCTTTTCCTCCTCTTCCTCTTCCTTCTTCCGTCTTCCCCCATTCCCCGTGGTATTAGGGGGTGCTAGACGTTGTGGCGACGGGCAAGTCAGTCGATGGTCGTCCTCTCACCAATGGTCCTTTCCTCCTTTTACATCCCAATCCACACTATTTCCCCGTCCTTTTCACCCTCACCAACACTATTTTCACCCCATCCAGCTCTTTCCCCTCCCCATTATCACCAGTCTCTCTTCTGTTTGCTATGGGCAAATGTCGTCTCGTCCGTCCGCTCTGCTGCTGATGGAGTGGTGGAATCAGGGGGTGAGGGCTGTGCCTACTATAAGTGTGTCTTATAGGACCAAGGAGGAGAGAGAGAAGTAATACTCTCTAAACATCCCCTCACCCTCA
>LDKF01000782.1:24575-51704 GCA_001026735.1 Rotylenchulus reniformis | reverse complement strand
CAGCCTTGCCATCCACCTGGACTCGTTGAAAGGGTAAAAAATCGCAAAAAAATACATAAAAAATTGAATTTTTTACTAGGAATGAGACGGAGTTCAACCTGGAAACCCATCTGTGTCCCATAATGGGCATGGCCTGTACCTCCTCTACTGCTAACACCGACAAGGAAGGGGAAGTCAAAAATACGGCGGAATTGGTGGGGAAAAATATGATTTTGGCGCTCTTGTAGTTTACGTATAGAAATTTTTAAATTCCAAAAAAATTACATAGCAAAGACAAGGAGCAGAAATTTCTGTATTATATGACAGTATGACACCAAAAACTTCCGAGGGGTTAGAATTGAATATTCGGAGAAAATTTGGATTTTGTGGAGGGATGTTGTTGGAAAAAAATTTAAATGTTATATTTAGCTCAAAAATAATTACTTATAAAATGTTTAAAAACTTCGAAGTTGGTTAGTAAAAAATTTTTATAAATTCTTAAAAATGGTTTTTACTATAAAAAAAAGATAGTATCAACCTAGCTGAGTTAAAGCTTAGCCGATATGCATAGAATATCAGGTTAAAAATGTTCATTAATAAATTTATATAAATATAAATTAAAAAGCATACAATTATTTGGAATTTCAAATTGTTTTTTCAACCGCAACAGTGTCCATTTTGATATCCCCAGCTGTTTTGCGATATCTTTATTCGTAAGTTTTCCGTCTTTCTGCTGTATTTCGCAATATTTTTGGATTAGCTCCGATTCTTTTTCTGGTCCAAGTTCAAGTCGAATTTTTTCTGATTTTTAATTTTTTTGTTCATTAACTAAAATCCAACTCACTTTTGCCCAATTTGCTTCTCCAATACTTCAATTTTTCAAATGAGACATTCATCATTCTTACAATTTTTTTGATAGAAAATTGAGGATTTTTCTTTTCGATCACGTCATATTGGTCCATTATTTCGTCCGTTATGTTCTCTTGGATTGAAAAATATTAATTTATTTTTACTTGATTTACTTTTTTACTGGCGTTTTTCTTTTTGTTGTTTTCGCTCTTTGAAGAAGTTAGGGCTAAAAATTTTAAAATTTAAATTCCAATTCAAAATATTTAACCTTCTCCTTTAGAAATTTTCTGATCTGCTGCTGAACTTTCTGATCCGATCAATGATTCGAGTTCATTTGCAAAATTTTCCAAATTTTTCTCTAAATTCTGTTTAGTATTATGGTCAGTGTTTAATATTATGGTCTATGCCCATTATAAGTTGATCAGAATTCTCTGATCTGTTTATTCATTGACCAGAATCCTCTGATCTCTTGTTCAATCTCTGATCTGATTGTAAGACGAAATAAAAACATTATTTATCCTCTTTGAAGTGGATGCAATTTTTGAAAAAAATTTTGAAAAATATTATTTATGTATTTTAAATTTATAAATTGAGTAATAGAAAGGCATACCTATTATTCGTGTCTGTGCCAGGAATGTGATCGAACTTCGATGAAAAAAATCGAATATCGCATAACGAATATCCTTGTGCCAAACATGACCGAATATCGAAAATCGAATATCGAATGTTGATCACATTCCTGGTCTGTGCTATATTAAAATATTTTTTCAATCGCGATTTTTTATCCAATTATTGTTTATTTTTATTAAAGAACGTTTATTATTAAACAAAAAGTTTCTAAGAATTTGAAAATTTGATTGCTGGCCAATGAAGTTCGAGTTAGACTAATTTTTATTTTTAATAATAGATTAATTATTACGTAATAAATATATCATGCCAGCAAAAATAAATAAAAATTTAATATTGAGGTTAATACGAAAAAAAATGTTGTTTATATGTGAAAAGCCTGAAAATTGTATGGTAAATATTTTTTTGTGTTTTTAAAGATTCTGTCGAGTGAGGGACGTCATCATTAACTAGGCCGTTCTTCAGTGGTTGATATTGTGATCCGTGCTGAGTCGAAAGTAAAAAAGTATCAATGTGGGCGAAAGTAAAAAAGTATCAATGGTGGGCGAAAGTAAAAAAATATCAATGTTGGGCGAAAGTAAAAAAGTATCAATGGTGGGCGATAGTAAAAAAGTATCAATGGTGGGCGAAAGTATTGTAAACTAAATTTAATTAATTTTTTTATAAATTTAATTAAAAAAGCCTTAAACCAAAAAAACACTTTCTTTTTTAAATAATTAATGGAAGTGGCCTTGGAAGAAAAATATCATAAAGAATCTATCGGCGACTGGTTTATTCCATGGGTGGAGGAAAATCGGGGAAATGGGTTCAGAGTGCTCAATTCAACGGCGATCCACCAAATATTCGGAGTGCCATCCTTCGCCTCTCAAACGGTCGTGAATTGACTCGTCCAATCTCCAAACTTGGAGATCGCCAATCCCAAGTGCAGAGTACAATCGACCGTCGACTCATCCCAAACCACCGAAAACAAACTCAACCGACGGTAAATCATGAGGCAGTCCTTGAGCCCTTGACTGTTCACCGCTGATTTGTTGAAGCCAAGTTCGACGACAACCGACTGCAATGGCCATCACAGCACTTGTCATCGTCGCCTCACTCATTGGACTTTCATCCGCGACGAATGCAGTCGACTGCACTCACTGCAACTCGCTCTGCTCCGATCGAGGAGTCAATGTCCTGAGCCCTCCAGAGATCGCCAAACTGGAAATCTGCTGCGAGAGGAGTTGATTCACCACCGAATCTCACCTACGAACTTTCGCCCGAGACACACGACTTCTCATGTGCCGCCAACTTCTGGACATCTCAAAGCCTCACGTTCACTCGACACGCCACTTGCCCAGCACTTGACAAATGCCGATTAATCAACTGCACCTTGTGCCGCCAGTTCTGGGTCGTACTCCTGCTTGGGCTAACAGTCAGCTTCATCATGGGAATCATTTGCTGCTGCTACTCAAGTTTTCGCGCCTGTGGAGTATCGCTCTCAACTGCATCTCTTGAGTACAGGCTGCTCCATCATTTTTGCGCGCTTTTGTCGGCGTCGCACACACACAGCCCAGGATCGACTGCGAGGTCGATTTGCTTCGAGTCCGTCGCCGCTTCAACAATGTCGGCCGTCAAGCGCGAGATATTGACGTCGAGTGGCGCCGTGCCCAGTTGGACCGCATCTTCTGTCCAAAGCGGGCCGACGCTCATTGCCTTGCTTCTCTGCATCCGCTTCGTCAATCCAACGCCGTCTCCCTATTTATACAAAACCGAGACATGCAAGCGAGAACCAACCGGCATCATGTGTCACGTCAACTATGCCAGCACGTTCTCTTCTACCCAAATGACAGTCGACCACCATGCTGATCCGCGACGAACATGGAATCGCCCTTGGAACCTTCACCATCACAGTCAACTCCCTCACGCTTGGCTGTCTTCAACGCTCAGATGGATGGTTCCGTTCCTAGGTCATCGAGACACAGGCCGTCAAACGATGCCTGTCTCGCGGATCGTGCACTGACAACTTTTGTACCGACTCGTCCGGACATCGCCGAGCTCAAGGAAGTCAACGCACTTCCTGGTGCTTCCTACTGCGCATCATCTTCCTCGTTCTGGTTCCACTGATGCGGTCTACCGTCGGATGCATGACTCTTCTATCGCTACTATGTGACCTTTCATTCTGGCGTGACCCTTCACTGGCACAACCTCTCCATCACGCCAATCGCCGCTTCTGTGCCACCGGATTTTGAGCTCGCTCTCTTTGACTGACAAATTTGCATTTCTTGCATCTGTAAAAAACGGTCAACGGATTTTTCGAGCAGCATTAATATACTACATACTCGGGGTTCCGGATTTTTGGTTTAAGGCTTTTTTAATTAAATTTATAAAAAAAATTAATTAAATTTAGTTTACAATACTTTCGCCCACCATTGATACTTTTTTACTTTCGCCCACCATTGATACTTTTTTACTTTCGCCCACCATTGATACTTTTTTACTTTCGCCCACCATTGATACTTTTTTACTTTCGCCCACCATTGATACTTTTTTACTTTCGCCCACATTGATACTTTTTTACTTTCGTCATAGCACCCATTGTGATCAAAGAAAAGCATACTAATATAATTTTGATCTATCAATTAGCGCGTATAATTCTGATCCTTTCATTTAAAAGGTGGTGTGCGAAATTTAAAAAGGCAAATCTATAATTTAGACTAATGTCGCGAAACTTAAAAAAGGCAAATCCAATTTAATGCAAATATCGTTGCTAGGACAGAAGGAAAATTTTTTATTTTTCCATTTTTTCGAAAAATTATGAAATTTTTGTTAAGATAGAGCATAAAATACTGCACGATTTTGCTTTTTACGTTTTTTTCCTAGCAATCAAGTTGAACTTTGAATTAATTGAAACACTTTGAAAGCATAAAATACATAAAAATTAGCTTTACTGATTAATAATTTTCGAAATTTATGCTTTTGTAATGCAAAATAACTTAATATGGGATAGCTATTTTTGTTTATTCCCTAGTTTATCCATCCATGTTTAAAATTTATGCTTTTGGTATTTTCGGCCGGCTTTTAAATTTTCGAATGATTAAATTTAGAAGCTTAAGAAATTTTTGTAGTAATATTTTTGATGATTTTCTTTAAATTTTAGAGATTGGATGGTCGGGTTTTTCCTTTTTCGGTCAGTTTTTTTTCAGTTTTACTGAAAAACCGACCGAATAATCCCACAAACCGACAAAACCGACTGAAAAATTTTTGATGACCAATTTTATTGGGCAGTAAAAAATTAAAAATGAAAAAATCAACCAAAAAAGAGCAAAAATAAAAAACCATAGGTATGCGAATTTTCTAAAATTCCCAAACTTGTTAATTTTTTTTTTGAAAATCATATGCCTATGAAAATTTATAAAATCAAAGGCCTAACTAAGTGAAATTTTTCGGAACCCAAGAACTATGATTTTTTCCAAGGTTTATGGAAAATCTCATAATTTTTTAAAATCCATAGATCTATGAAATTTTCTAAAAATTACTACCTAAGAAATTTTGAAAACCCATGGCCTATAAAAATTATATATGAAAAGCCTGTGATTTTTTAAAAAAATCACGACCGTGATTTTTTTGAGAAAGTAAAGTTTATTTAATTTTTTGAAAAATGAAAATTTCCTAAACCCCAAGACCTATGAAAATTTGTGAAATTCCATAAGCCTAAAAAGTTGCTTTTTTTGAACTCAAATCAAGCTAGAAATGTTTTTTATTTGATTTTCAGGCCATTTTGAGCCTCCGCAAAAAATATCCATTTGGATATTTTTCCGAACCCTAATCATCATCATCCAACGAACCCCCAAAAATTTTTTATAGACAACAGGTTTTCTCAAGCAAAGTTTTACAATCACATGTATTTTAAAATTTTTCAGTTCAACTTTCCAAATTTCCATTCAAATTTTTAGAGGTCACAGGTTTTCAAAAAAACTTCACAATTTTTACGAATCTTATGGACATTCGATTTTCAGAAATCCTATGATTTTCAAAAAATTACACAAGGATTTCTGAAAATTTCCCGAAATTTTTATAGCCTATGATTTTCAAGAATCCATCATGAATCTTGGAAAATGTTGATTTTTCAGAAATTTTCAGACCTAGAATTTTTCGAAAAAAATTAATATAACTGTGAAGAAATTCCCAAGATTTATCGGATTTTGCGTCACATTTTTTCATTTTTCACAAAAATGGTCATTAGCCCCCAAAATTTTTATTTACAAAATTTATTGAATTAAAAAAGGCGTCAAAATTTTTTCACACAGAGGTCTCTAATTTGAAAAAAATCCGAATCATTTCACTGTGAGATTTTTTTCAAAGATTTTTGACGGCCTTGGTTTTCACTTTTCATGGATTTTCAAAATATTTGGGTCCGATCTCTAGTAAAATTTACGGATTTTTTTAATAACACTTTTTTTAAACATTTTTATAAAAATTTTTAAGGGAAGCACTCTTGGATTTTCTTTGAGTAAAAAATTTCAGCCTTTTTGGTCAATTATTTTAAGAGGTTTGTGGTTTTTTGCAAAAATGGGTGCTTTCAGTAAAAAATTAATAAAAAAATTTCTTGTGTGTCTAAAAATCTGAAAAAATTCATAACAATGTAAAACTGTCATAATCATCAGTGTACAAAATTTGCTTAAGTTTGGTAGGTTAGTTTTCGAGTTATGAGGTTACCTTGAAAATGTTTAGGCCCTATTTTCGCCTTGAAAATTTTTGCCCAAAAATCAAGGGAATCTTCAAAGTTCAAAGTAACTTTTAAAAGTTGGAGCGATTCAAAGCTGGAATTGAAACACTTTTACCATTAACTTTGAAGATTTTGCTTTTAACTTTGAACTTTTAACTTTGAACTTTGAAAGTCGAATTGAAACACAATTTTTGAAGATTTTCAAGTTCAAAGTGAAAATCTTCAAAGTTCAAAGTTAAAAGTGACAATTGAAACAGGCCCCAGGTTACCGAGGTTTTTTTCAACTTTTCAAGAATGTAGAATCCGAATCTGACATTAGATTTTCCCCCGTCACGTCATATGAGTCACACGTAAATTGCCATCATTTGTAAATACTGTATTTTATTTTTTCTAAAATCCATATACGATTATGAAAAACAGCAGAAAAGATAAAGAACAATACAATAATTTTTAAATGATATATATTTCAAAAGTTTGACACTATAAACGAGGAAAAACTTCATTTTATAAAAAATCATGATTTGGCAAAATTTTAAATCTTACAAGATGTCACATCATATGATGTCAAATTCGAATTCAGGTCAAAAACCCTTCCTTATAATGAGATCCGCAAATTTCGAAGGCTGCGAGTGTTATATAATCATTTTATTCAAAAAATAACAATAATCAAATTTGTTCCATTATTTCGGTTTTGTACAATTTACAGATTTCAATTTCTTGTAATATTCCTCAAAGTCTTTTATTGTGTTGATCCCCCACATCGAAATTCCTGTCGGTATCCCATTTTCACAATTGTAGATATACTTAAACATACATCATAAAAATAATTACTTTTAACTTATTACAATCCCAGAACTTTTTAATATTATCAGGCTAACTTCAAAAGGAAATAAAAATATAAGCTAATTATTTTGGTTTATTTTTAAATTTTTCGAATCGAAAAAAATGATTTTAATAAATTTTTCGGAAAGTTCCTAAAAAGGTAAAAAATCACAGATATTTTGGAAAAAAACCTCCTTCCCTTCCTACAGGTATATCAATGGTGCTATATCGTTAAATAAAAATACCACAATGGGTGTTATATAAAAAATATCAAAACCCAAAAGTTCTCCAAAAACTTTTTTTATAAATTTTTTTTATAGGCCAAAACTTCCAGCGATAAAATTATGCAGAATTTTATGCTCTATCTTCTGGTATTTTTAGTTTTTCGAACTTTGAACAAAAGGTTCGGAATTTTCGAAAATATCGAAGAAATTGGATTTCACGAGAATTTCGAAATGTTTGTTCGAAAAATAGAAATACCAAGAGATAGGTCATAAAATTCTGCACAATTTGTCGCTGGAAGTTTTGGCCTAACAAGCTTTTTATAAATGTTTTTGAGAATGTTTTAGGTTTTGAATTTTTTTATATAACGACCCAACACCATATCAATGTGTCTATCTTTTGTAAGTATCATAAGTATTGCATTTGTTCTTAGCTATACTCATTAACTTACTTCAACGTGATAAGTAAAATATTGCCACAGATGGACCCGAGTCACATTGGCCAAGTTGCCCAAAATGCCCGTGTTGAGCACGTCCTCCATGTTGACCAACAAAGATTTTGGCGATTGGGCCAGAATTGCACCGATTGTGGCCGGATTGGTCAGGTACACAGGGCCATGGACGTACTCCGGGTACTCATCGCCGGGGAATTCAGACTCGGGCATGTACCTTGGATGATAAATTTGTTAAAAAATAAACAATATAATTTCATCTGAATGAATAAAGAATTATATATGCGCAAAATTGAATTGTAATTAAGGACTGAATTACATAAAATGTGACCGAAAAATGCTGAACTATGCCCAAAATATGCTCCAAATTCCTATGGAATGCCAAAAGCAATTAAATTAAATTAAAAAGATGCATATTACTGGCCGCCCGAGAATTTTTTCGGAAAAATCTTGCCTTACCATTTGCTGTTGTTGTCTCGCTTTGGATTATCATGATAAATAATTTTGCCCATGAAGACCAAAGGATGTTCGGCAACAATCTGTATATGGTAAATCTGTCTTTTTCATCATCAATTTTGATGGGTTTAATAGAATTTGTCATTGTTTTTTAAAAACTCTCTAAAAAGAAATTAAATGTCTAAAGAATTGCATTTTATTCTCATAATAAGCGGTTTATTATGACCCTAAATTCTCACTTTCGCCCCTTTTTTAGTTATTCCATTATTCATTTCGATTAAAGCATAATTAGAACTTAACTAACTGGTTTAATTTACAAATATTTTCTCGGACCGTGACATTTAAACATTTTTATTATTTTAAACCTGATCCAATTCATGGGTTTGGTTAATTCTGACTGAGTTTTTTTTATAATAAAATGACTAAGTCGAGTCCAATTCTAATCTGATAATCCATGTCCATCTTTGATTATCCCTTTATTTTTAATGTTTTTAAAATGATTATTTGCCTGTTGGAATTTGTGCTTGGCCCAATATTCAAATCGGCGCAAATGCACAATGGTGTCGTCATCCGCTTTGAGCACCCATTCCACCTTAGGACAATATGCTTGTTGCCATTGCCAGCCGGCAAATATCTGTGGTTAGGAAAAAGAAGAAATTATCGGAATTTTAAATATTATAATTGCACTATTCAGTTAGTATCCTGCAAAAAATTGCCCCGAAAACTTCCCTAAAACTAGTTTTTGGCGCAGTTGCCAAAATAGCCAAGAGAAATTAATTTCCAATGAGGGGATCAACCACAGCTCTATGCCTCATCAGCCACCACGTTATAACTTATAACAATACTCATTGGCCACCCACCAATTTTTTGGTAAGTATTTTTGGAAAACTCGATTTTCTCCGGATTTTCAATCCTAAACACATGAGATTTGGTGTCATATGCAAATACTATGACTTGATGAAATCCAAATTTGGCACATAATTTGGTTAATTAAATAATATGAATATTATTGACTTTCATTATGAACTGATCAAATTCGATTAGTTTTAGAATGATCAATTTTATACCCTTTTAAACTATCAAATATCAAAATACTTTGAGGGTAACATGTTTATAAGTGTCTGTTAAGCCACGAATGAACAATAAATCCCCGTGTTTGGCCTGTTCCTCCTCCAATAGTTTCGTAATTGTCTTATTTTCTGGTTTTTCGTTGGCATCCGCAATCAAAAATCGGATGATTTCTTCAGATTTTTTCTAAATCAAAAAAAAATATTTTAAAAAATCAAAAATATTTATTTACCGCGTCGGACATCCAGGTTTGCCGAATGCCTTGTCGATTCTCGAATCCGTCCCTCCTCGTCAATGATAAAATCAAAACCTTGGTCGAATTCGAGCAGGGATCCGTGAAATTCATTTGGTACTCCATGCGAATGTTTTTGAAGCGAAGTTCGAAAGTCTAAAACAACAAAAATACACTTATCAGATCATTTTGAAAAATAATGGAGCAACGGAATTTGTTTGGTAAAATATATTTTTCTTTTTTCCCGATCGTTATATAAAAGACATGTTTTCGGTCGTTTCGAAGCACTTTAAAGATGAATTTAAAAAAATTTAAAGTCAATTTGTAATTTCAAATTGTAATAAGATGGGATATATAATTATTTCGGGATTTTTGATAGCTTTGAAATTATTTACACATAAATAATTAACATAGATTATCTTGATCTTTGCGAATTAAGAATCCGATTATTTTTATTAAAAAATATCATAAATTTTGGAATTTTTCGCTAAATATGAAAACTGTTCTAATCAATAATCGGAAATCCTTAGGTTTAAATACAATAACTCTTTCTTGTTAAATTTGATAGAGGCCGTGAATTATTATCCAAAAAAGCAATTTCCAAAAAATAAAAATAAATTATTAGATCTTTTGTTTGAAGAAAAAAAATATTCTCACCAAAAGTCATTCAAATACTACAAATTGTATCACTCACTCTATTCCTTTCATCGGTGTCCAAGATTGCATTCGGTATAATAATCCCCATTGGCATGCTGTCCTTGATACTGGTCCAATCCACTGTGTTGAAAATCAGAGTTGGTGTTTGAATTTTGAACACTATGAAGAATGCCAGAAGGAGCAAAAAGCAGAACGCAAGCGAGAGACGACCCATGGCCGGAAGCAACATTTCGTCTGAAAAATGAAAAAAAAATCTTATAAAAAATATCCTATGATAAAAATTATAAATCCAACATTTTCTTTAAAAGAAATCGAAGGAAATGAAATTTAAAAAAGATTGGAAATGATCGAAAAATGGAACAATTCTTTAATTCAATAATACAAAGAGAATCATAGCCGAGGACAGAAATAATGCATTTACACCTTTTAGTTTCTCATGTAATGAAAATAAAATTGGACAAAAAAATTAAATTACATTCTGATGAGAGATGCAAACATAAAATTGAACAATCTGTAGCAATTATTTTTCTATTAATGATATCTAATCTAACTGACCACTAACAAACTGAGTAAATTTAATAAATTAATTCTTTTTTAACTAATTGCTACTTCTATTCAAAAAAAGAATGATACCAAGCATGAATGTTATACGACATTTGAGGCCTATCCATTAAAAGTCGGTTCAACCTAAACCTAGAGAAATAACAAATAAGTTTGCTTAAAAAAGTAGAAAATTGGCTAAAAATGAACCTAAGCTTGCTCGAATTCGGCCTGTTGAAAAATTATGACTAATAAAATAATGACTAGCCAGACTCACTAAACTAGGCAAAAAAAAGAATAGAATATGCATACCATTTTTTATACAAATTTTTCAAAAAATTTTAGAAAGAAATTAATTTTTTTGACTGCTTGAGGGTCTGAGGACATTGTTTCGAAAACGGCCACTTTTTAATTAATGCCAAGATATCTCTTCAATGGATTTTCAATAAAAAAATATTTTAAAAATGACAACAAAATCCACTATTTTCGGCTAAAAATTAACTTTATTCGGTGATGACTTTAAAATCGATAGAGCAAAAAGAGCTATAATTTGAGTTCAAATTTATCCAAATTGGCCAAGGCTAATCACTGGCGATAGACTCGGTCGGTGATGAACTGGGCTTATATCCTTAATCCCAAAGTCCCAAAGTTGGTTAAAATCTGGTGGAAAAAATCAATTAATTTTTTACTATATATTAATAACATTTAAATGGATTAATTTGACTTGGATTTTCTCTGATTTTCATTTTTTCCTCTCCGACATTTCATCGATTTTATTCGCTTGTAATTCCTCTCGAAGTCCTTGGCATCCTTCGAGCCCAACATTGAAACTGCGGTCGGCACACCCAATTCACATTTTGGATTTTTGTCATTCAACTATAATATACAGAAATATATTTAAACGTTGGTATTTAAAATGATGTATCGATATATTTAAATGATGGTATGGTTTAGTGAAAGAACTAAAAAATTATTCTAGGAATTTTGCTAAATAATTTTATATCGTAGCCATTACTATTATATTTTAAAAAATTCAAAATCCCAAACTAAAGTGATGAATACCTTAAATGAATTAATTTTATAAAATTCTTTAAAAAAATAATTATCACTGGCTTGTGAGACAAGTTCCGGGGGTTACGAAAATCACATCTTGCCCTAATGAGTCTCGAAAAATCACAAATTAGACACATTGACTTTAAATTGGTCAAATTCCTATAAAAATTTTTTTTTCTAATATTTGAAAATTGAGTTTTTGAACAACTCAAACTTTTCTTGAAAGTCCGAAGAATTTTATACCAAAAACGAATGTGTTTTATGCATTATATCTTTTTATGACTAATTTTTGACAGTGTTAGATATATGCATTTGAGTTAAGACCAAATAGATGATTATGTTTAAACTTTTTATACCTAAATACCTCTATAAAGCTCTCAATTTTTTTTTGAATTGGTGGTTTTTCTATGAATTTTGTGCTGTTCCTACATTTCCGCTCCAAACGAAGTGCTTGTTCATGTCCAGACGGGTCACATTGGCCTTTTCGGCCAAAATGCCCGTGAAAAGCACGTCGTCCAAGAAGAATCCGGCGCAATTTTGCGCTTGTTCCAGCACCGCGGCGATGGTGGCCGGATTGGTCAGGTAGACGGCGCCGAGCTGGTAGTCCGGCCATTCGGCGCCAGGATACAAATCTTCAGAAACGTACCTATGGGACGGTAAATGGATGCAAATATAAACGGTAAATATTCCGTTAAAAACGTCAAATGCGAAGTCAAAACACAAATTAAAAGACAACCATTCTAAAATTCCAAAACTAAAACATTTTCTGTTAATGGCGGAAAGCTGGAAATTTGGCGGAAAGCTGGAAATATTTTTATGTCCTTAACTGTGTAACTGTAAAAAGGTGTATCCAAAATTTTTATTGAAATATAAATACGACTATATATTGTTATCAGAGAGTTAAGGAGTGGGATTTCTTTAACTTTTATTTATATCATTTCATGAAATAACATTTAAAATTATAATCCTTACCATTTTATGGTCTTGTTTCGTATCGGCTTATCATGGGATTTGAATGAGCCCATGAAGACCAAGGGATGTTCGGTCATAAGCTACAAAATTTCAAATTTCGAATGATTTTTAGTGATTGATAATTTTTTATGACTATTTTTGGTGTGTTTCGGTAAATTTTACTTATTAGAGATATTTGTTTACAAAACTGTTGTACAGTGAAATGATTTTTAATTGTATTATTTTTTAATTGCGTTATATACTTGTTGGAATTTGTGGTCCATCCAAAAATCCAGGCGACGCAGATCCACAATAGTGTCATCGTCCGCTTTGGCCACCCATTCCACATTGGGACAATACACCTGTTGCCACTGTAAACCAGCGTACCACTGAAAAAATAAATGTATACCTGATACCGTAGGTGCTAGGTCATTCCGCAAAAAGCATCAAAAAAGGCGTTCCGCAAAAAGTATCAATTTCAAAAAATATCGAAATGGGCTTTCCGAAAAATGTATCAAAATGGATTTTTAGTGCAAAATTAGTGCTAAAAACATTAAATAAAAATAAAGAAATTTATATTTCTAATTTTAATTTTTTTTACTAACAATATAGGTAGAAATTAAATTTTTTGATGGAGTTGAATAAAAAAGTCGATGTTAAGCAATGAATTTTGGTTTTTTAAGATAAATTAAGTTAAGCCGTAAAAAGTAAAACTTGCCAAAAAACAATTTTTTGTTGAGGACGAACTAATCGGGCAAATAAATTAGAAACATATTATATTTAATTTTTCATAATATTTTTAGCGCCACGGAGTCATATATTCTGATAATTAGTTTTCCAATTGGAAATAGAGGGAAATTTTCGCGCATAAAATTATGGCACATTAAATACCAAAATCAAAAAAAATATATATATGCATTCTTTGTGTCTCATTTAATTTACCTACTATTCATGATTCATTATGCCAACCAATACCTTCAAATGTATGTGCTTGTACTTGTCTGCGAAGCCATGAATAAAAATGAGGTCGCCGTACCTTGCCTGCTCCTCTTGTAATCTCTTCAGAATATCTGTCTTTTCCGACTTTTCATTGCTATCCGCAATCAAAAATCGAATTTTCTCTTTATTAAGCTAAATTCGGAAAATGGAGAATAATAAATATAAAATTTACCGCATCGGCCATCCAAGTCTGCCTGACGGTGTTGCGCTTTTCAAAACTGCCCCTACTCGACATAGAAAGTATTAAAAAGTTGGTCGACTTTGAGCAGGGATCCACGAAATCGTATCGGTACTCCATGTGGATGTTTTTGAATCGAATTTCAAAGGTCTGGAAGAACATCGAATGATCCATGAACTATTGCTATTTATTCTGTGCGAAATTCATTTTTACAAATTCAGCAGAAAATTATAACAATAATTTTCTCTTTATTATCGATTTCGAATATAGATATGTCAAAACTCAAAATTCTCATTTTCATATAAGCAAAAAAGCATAAACAATCATTCATAGACCGAAACTTATTAGTATGTACATAATAAGTTATAGAAATTTGAACATTATAATTATTTAGCATAAAATAGGGTAAAACGGAGCTGGAAACGGTCAGTCATCCCATCGATCAAAAATGCACTCTTAATGGCATTTTTTGCACTCTTAAGAATGATATTTTGATAAAAATCGCCTATGAGGAGAATAGTATTTTTCCTATGATTAGCGTTTTATCCCAAAAAATACACTCTCTAGAGTGATATATTTACCTTTTTTAATTTTAACGAATTTAAATAATTTTGAAATGGAAAAATTTCCTTAATATATACATATTAGTTTTAGTCAACAACTCTCACTTATTGGCCATTCAGATTCTACTACAAGTGCTTAATTTATTTTACTCACCCTATTCCGCTCATCGTTACCAGGCGTGATTGATTCCAGCAGACCTTCCATTGTCGTCCGTTTTCTGATTGTGTTCCAATCCATTGGATTTTGAATTAGTGTCGGGGCTGGCATTTTGTTCATGTAGAACACAAGAAACACCAAAAACAGGAGAAAACAGACTGCCAGAGGACACCGGTAGAAACGATTTATGGCCTGGGATAACATTTTATCTGAAAATTGAATTTATAATTTTAGAACTTGCAAAAATATATTTTGGATTTGGGCTAAATATTCAAGACATTTGAAGGATAGTATCCAATTCGTAAGATTTTTCCTATTGACATATGTATTTACTATAAAATAGTTTAAAAATAATATATCATGCTACCCTTTGCAAAAGATTCATAAAAAATTAAGACCTGATTTAAAATAAATAATTGACTTTAATAATTCTATTATGGTGAAAAAAATAAGAATTTACAGTGCTTGCGCGTTATCCCAAATTGTTATCTTGAATTTAAAGATTTATTTATTCATTTATTCACTATTTAAAAGAAATGAGAAGAAATAAATATAAAAATTTTGAAAAGCCTGCTTGAACATTTTTTTACATAAAAATTGAAAGAATTAAACTAACTATTCAGACTTCAAAGAACAATGGAATTGAAATGCAGAATCGCAGACTAAAAATCCCAAAACTGAATCAGAATTTCACTCCCCATAACAATAGAAATAAAAGTGGGGGGTTTCCCTCAAAGTCGGGGGACGACAAACGAATTTCAAAGAAAAGTCATCCCTTTGCAAGGGTTTCTCCAGCCCATCATCATATGCATGATTTTCACGGGGAATTCCTCAGTTTTTATTTGAAAATTGTATTGATTTTTTAATTTTTAATCTTTAGCATATACATATAATAGACTGATCAATTTGATCCTTTTTAAATTTCAATGACGTTTTACTCTAAAAAGGATCAATTGGATGTTGCTCTAGTGGCCATAGAATACCTCGGAATTTGACAAATATAAATATTTATTATATTTTTGCTTAAATCTATTTTATAATTTTGGTTATTTTTCTCTAAATAAACATAAAAAGTTTTTTCCACACTTTGATCCTTTTGTGACGAAGTTTAACATTATTAATAGACAAAAAGACGATTATTTGTAGTAAAAAACAAATAAAATTAGCTTCTGTTTTGAGATTATATAAAAAAAGGTGTGCCGACATTTACGTCCCCGACACTTGCGGCCTATTCGCTATAAATCGGTTCAAATGGAAGCTAGAAAAATTAGTAAGGTGTCAAAAAATAATGCAAAAAATTAGCTACAAAATGAGTCAAAGCCCAAGCAAATTTGTCCACTGCAAAAAAAGTTATGGCCAAAATACCGTGGATTTGGTCAAAATTGTTATTTTGGCCATAACTTTTTTTACAGTGGTCCAATTCGAGTGTGCTTGGACTCAATTTTTAATTAATTTTTTTACTCTATTTTTTGACATCAAATTCATTTATTGTTTTTAACCGATACGGAAGGAATTTTTCGAGCTCATTTCTTACTATAAAAACATAAATTTAAACATTCTTATTAAAGATTTATTTTTCAAAAGGTCTTACCTAATTTGTTTAATAGATTCTGTGTCCATTTATGGATTATTTGATTTCATTTTCTAAAATTCACTCCCATCAATTCCGTGTATTCCTTTATTCCATTTTGTTTCATTTCAATTTTTTATTTATTATATTTATATTGTCTCTTTCAAACCCATTTTTACTAACATATGTCTTTTTTCGATTGGTTTTTGAGAAAAGCAATTAATATTTTTTGCCACAGATCCGAAAAGTTCCAACAACTTCTTTAAAATATTAATTAAATTATTTATGCCATAAAAATTCGAATTAAAAATAAATTTCTCTGCGAATTACCCATGAAACTTCGGTTTCACAAAAGTTAAAGTTGTGCTAAAGCTGAAAATGGAAATTCAATTCTATTTTGGTCGTTTTAGTACAATTGTTCCAATTAGAGAATTGGCCGTCGCCAAATCCCATTGAAATGAAAATTTGGCCTATTGTGTCATTCAAATAAGTATTGATTCTTTGCTACCAAAAATTTGAAGAATAAAATTAAAATAAATGTTTTAGAGCATCCTAAATTGTACAAATCAATGCAAAAATTTATATTCTAATTAAAATATTAGACCACGGTGAATTTTTTAAAAATCTCTCCGGAATTTTGGGAAAAATCAGTTTCTTAATATATCTTTATATGAATGGAGATTAAACTTGTAAAGATCTGATACACTCATTGCCACAAAGAATGTTCCAAAACTCATATGTTTAAAAAAATGATCTATATATTGAAGCGAATGTCTTTTATCATTTCCTATTGGATTCTTTAAAAATGCGTTTTTTGTCAGCCACAATTACCACAAAGGACAGAGAAAAAGTGAAAATAGAATGCAAAAAAGAGAGAACACTCACATACATTCGCTTCAAGTTATAGATTTTTTAAAATGGGCTGATCGCTTTCTGATGGCGAGGAGTTTATGATTTAATATTTTTTTCTTTTTTTTATCACCTAAGAAGAGAAATTGACATTTCTCGGGGGAATGTGCCATATTTTAATATTTCTTTTTGAAAATTTTAGGCGAAAATTTTTTTGGAGAAATGAATTGGATGAAAATGCGAATTTAAATTAGCAATGTATCTTTTTAAATTTAATAAAAATGATAAAATTAAGAGTGCCTATGGCTGTAATCCGTCCCGCCCAATGCCCTTTGGCCTTGAGTTTTTTGATGCTCCTGGCATTTTGTGTTTATTGCTTGTACCAAATTCAAAATCCGACAACAAATATTTTGCATTGGAACAGCATCAACAGCGGTAAAAGAATAGCTATGGAAGATGGAAATGCAAGGAATAAGGTGGGTGAATTTGTAGGGTTTTGGCCAAAAATAAAAGTATAATATTCTGCCATTGTTTGCCGATTGTATTTTTTTTCTTATTAGCATAAAAAGGTTATAAAATGATTAGTGTCATTAAAGATTTTTTAATGCCAGATTTCACCCTTATACCGTAAAACCCCTATTATAACCCCCGGGGGTTATATTTTTCAACCCCCCTCCAGAGGGGGGTCTATTAGGAGGGGGGGGGGNGGGGGGGTACTATTTTTCGACCCCATTTTTGAATTTTGAAGGTTCATTTTATAGAAAAATTTATCCATTTTTCAAGAAAAAATTTCTAAAATTCTTTAAAAACTAGCTCATTTTTTAGTATTTTTCCCATCAGTACCTTAAATTCCCGAAATATTGAATTTTGAATTGAACATTGAATTTTGAAAAATTTTCCTTATATAAAAATCAAATTTTTGGCTAGAACCCCCGGGGGTTCTAATGCAGGGGGGGTTATATTTTTCAACCCCCCTCCAGAGGGGGGGGTCTATTAGGAGGGGGGGGGGGTTCAATTAGGAGGGGGGGTTATAATAGGGGTTTTACGGTATAATTTAATCTAGGTATTTACGAAAGGATATGGTGTAATGTTTTGTGATAGTTGCGCCGTATTCCTTATGATTTTGCATTAATTTAGATCAACCTAAGAAAAACGAGTTTTGTATCAAAAATATTAGTAAGTTACACGCAATATGAACCCAAGCCCATTTGAATTGATCTATTAAAAATAATAATAATGGCCAGAATACTGTGCATTTGGTCCAGTTTTTGGCCATAACTTTTTTGGCAATGACTACTTCAAATGGGCTTAGGCTCTTATTGTAGCCAATATTTTTCTTTTTTGACAAATTCATTTCCTTTAGTTACATTTAAATTGAAATATAATTAATGGGCGACCGGGGGGGGGGGGTCAGTAACCAGCGAAAAAGCGGTTTCTATGATTGGAGATTAAACTTCTAAGATTCGATGTGATTTTATACTTTTTCCTTAATTTAGACCTTTGCAATTGAGTTCAAAAATCTCCACATAGACTACAGAATGAATTTTGCGGATCCCTGCTCAAATAAGACAACTATTTTGATTTTGTCTTTGACGCGAAGGGACGGTTTCAAGATGCGCCAAGGCGTTCGAACAACCTGGATGGTCGATGCGGTAAAATTTTTTTATTTCATAAGAAAACTATGCGGATTTAAAGATCTGTTTTGAATTTGGGAAAATGAATTTTGGTTGGATAAAATTCATTCTAATCAAATCTAAAAATTATACAAATTATTAATTAAATAATTTAGAAATCCAATGAGATGATCCGATTTTTGGTCGCGGATGGAAATAAAAATGAAAGTGCAAACGTTTCGAAACAATTGGAGGAAGAACAGGCCAAGTACGGGGACTTGGTGTTCTTTCATGGCTTCATGGACTCGTATCAAGTATCAACAAATCTACCTTAAAGTATGTCCATTACACTTATTCAACCCAATTTTTTGCGATCTCATTTAAAAACCACCAAAATTGGCAAAGTAAATAAATCTTATTATAGGTCCAAAAATAACTATAAAATAAAATACCGTATGATATTGTCCTTGGGGATTGTTATATCTTTCGCTAAATTTATTGGATTTTTAAACAAAGATTACTCGTATATTAGATGGAATTTAAAGCCATTTTAATTTTATGATTGTTTTAATAACGCCAATTTGATGGCTTATTACCATATGTAGTTAATATTTATATATTTTAATTTTATTATTTTAATATAAGTAACGTTTTATAATTTTTCCTATATTATTTCCTATTTTTCCCCTATTACAGGTTTATGCCGGCTTGCAATGGCAACAAGCCTATTGTCCCAATGTGGAATGGGTACTTAAAGCGGACGACGACACCATAGTTCATCTGCGTCGTTTGGAATTTTGGATCGAACGCAAATTCCGACAGGTCTATAAATTTTATAAAACCTTAAAATCGATTTTTATTGGTGAAAAATATACCAAAATAAAAGTTCTTTGTCTTGTTTAATTTGATAAACCATAATCTTGCCAAAAAATTCAATTTGTTCATTTGTAAAGATGCCATTTGTTGATGAATTTACACAGTATACCTAGAATAAATTATAGTGCACACCTATATACGGTATCCTTTGTCATCTTTGCATTTTCAGATTTTTATTGACTACCCATTGGTTTTCTTCGGCTACTTGAAGCCCTTTGATGCGCCGCATCGGGACAATACGAGCCAATGATAACAGAATAGAAAAGACAAATATATGTAAAATTATTTTTCGAAAAATTGAAAATTTTCTAAAAATTACAGTAAATTCGAAAAATTAAAAGGACAAAATGTTAGAATGATTTTTGCATATTTATATATGCAAAAATTTTATAATTTTGGCCATGTAAGCTTTAAAAATAGACTCACAATGTTTTATGCCCCGCAGGTACATCTCCGAAAATGATTTTGCCGGCCCCAAGTTCCCGGACTACGTCAACGGCGGCGTGCACCTGACCAATTCGGCCACAATCACGGCAATCCTGGCCCAAGCGCCAAAATGCTCCTCCATCCATTTGGAGGATGTGCTTTTCACTGGCATTTTGGCGGAAATGGCAACGGTCACACGGATGAGCACGAGGAAGCACTTCACCTGGCACACTCATGTAAGCATTTAAAAATTGAACGCAGGGCCCGAGTAGTCTCAAAACCAATTTTATAAAAAAATTGAAATCGAGATTTTTTAACCCAAAACCCAAAAACTTCAACAGGCAAAAATACACAGGTTTCAAAAAATTAAAAAAATTTTATCATATCGGACGTAATTTTCTACAATATACCACCTTCTCAATTTTGGACTAATCGAACCTTTTTAAAGATTAGGGCAAGGTCTTGGTTGCAATTTTTAATCTATTACTTAAGGTGTAAACTACCTAAGTTCTGTCACACTTTCATGGAGCTATTTTAAAAAAATTCATAACTTTGGTTTTTAACTATCAATCTTCTTAATTCTTTTTTTATTTTGTAGGATTAATTGTTAACTTTCATTTTTACAAGAAAACATTATTTTAAAACACCTTTTAAAAAAGTTATATTTTTCCCCGTAAATATGCCCAAAATTGACATTCAACTATATTATTTCTGTGGCCTCTAACTGTCTCATTCCGTTGGGGGATCGAAATTCAAAATTAGCGGAAAATGTAGCCCAAAACATCCTCTTTTATGATACATTAAAGAAAAAATTCAAAAAATTCAATCAAGAATGATATGAGCTCGCTCAAAACCCCTAAAAAAATAGGGTATTTTTTGTGAAGAAAATAGGAATCTCAGCTAAATGACCTTTTAAAATCGACAAATCATTATTATTCAATATAATTAGGCATAATTAAGTCATTTTGTTAAAAATACAAATCAATTGGCCTATTCTTGTATCTTTTCCGAAGGAATACTTTTTTGCATGATTTGCTCAAAACCCAACGTTCCGAAAAGGAACCTAGAAAAAATTCACCAGTTGAGCTATGAAGCTCATTTTACCCCAAAATATTCAAAAAATAATGTTCTATAAGTTAAACTTTTAAATTAGTTCTCTAGGCCATTTCATTCTCGAGAAAAAATTAGCCCGATATTAACATGTCAAAAATGACCCCTGATTGTATTTTGCTTATATAATCCCTTAATCATACGCCTTCGGAAATGATCTTTTGCTTAAATAATACTAATATATCATCGATAATTATAGTGGTTATTTGGAGGATTCATTATATTAATTTTGATTTTTTTAAAAATATTTTTTCAAATTTATTCAAAGGGTGACAGAACTTAGTTTACACCCTAAGTATTAGCATCTGTCTGTTGTCTATTTTAGTTTTCATGTTTTATCTATTCTTTTTTGCACTTCTAACTTGAAATAATGGCCCAACAATAAAATATTTATTGAGATTTTTCAAATTACAACGAAAAACTTAATCTCTTATATTTGATTTTTTGTTTTTTCAGATGTGCAGCATCCAGCCTGTGAGTTCGGTGTGCCGACGGCGATTTCGATGTGGGGAATGGAAAAGTTCGAGGACTATGCAAGGCATTGGAAACGTATGAAGTCGATGGATTGTACCAAAGGATATCATGATAGTTAAAGGAAAATATTATGGAATAAAATCGCAATATTTTTAATAAAATCGTTGTTACATTTTTATACCATATCATATAATTAAAAACCTCAAAACCTTTAAGGAAATAGTTTTCAAGGACCAACACAAATTAGGAGGGTCAACATTCGACAAACGACAATTTGTCGATTGGTCATGTTTATAGAATTTTATGAAAATTAGAAATTTATTCTACGACAAACGACAACAATTAGGGGCAGGGGGCTTTAAATGAGAATAAGTTCAAAATATTTTGAGAATAAGTACAAAATGGAAAAAGTTTTATGTAGAGGATCAATGTTAATGTGTTTTAAAATTGACAAACGATATTTCATTTATAATCCTACAAAAAAATTATAAAAATCCACCTGACAATTTTGGGCAACTTTAAAAAGAATTATTTTACCATTTCTTAAAAATCCAAAATGCACAAGTTTTTTGCCCTTAAAAATACAGACCTAAAAATCCATAATTTAAAAATAATAGGACGAAATTATAGGTGAAAACTGAAAAGTATAAGATTTTTTTTTAATTTTGGATTCTGCATTCCTTTTAATAAATTACATCGTGCTGAGTCATTCCGCAAAAAGTATCAAAAAGGGCGTTCCGTTTACATCTTAATACTGGTGCCGAGTCATTAGTTAAAACTTAAAAACTGCCATAATGGGCGTTAGTTAAAAAACCGTCATAACCCAAAAGTTTCTCAAAAACTTTTTAAAGCTTGCTAGGCCAAAACTTCCAGCGATAAAGTTGTGCAGAAATTTATGCTCCATCTTCTGATATTTTTTATTTTTTGAAATTCGGCCAAAAAATTTTAAAATTTTCAAAAATGTCGAAAACTGTGGTTTTAGGAGATATTTCGAACTTTTTATTAGAATTTCAAAAAACAAAAAACTATAATTTAGAGCATAAAATTCTGCACAATTTTATCGCTGGATGTTTTGGCCTAGCAAGTTTTAATAAAAAGTTTTTGGAGAAGCTTTTCTTTTATGGCAGTTTTTTAACTATCGCCCATTATGGCGGTTTTTATCTAATGACATAGCACATCTTTTAAATTAATTTATCTTAAGAGACCAAAATTCATTGCTTACCATCGATTTCTTTTGTTTTTTTCCACCAAAAAAAATAATTAAATCTATATTTTCATTTAAAAAATTATATTTAATTTGCTTAAGATATTTATAGCTCTAATTTTGCACTTTAAATCCAATTTGACTTTTTGCGGAACGCCTATTTTAATTTTCCGCGAAGGATCAATTTTGATACTTTTTGCGGAATGATCTAGCACCAATTTACATTAGACAAGATGAAATATTCAGAATAAAAACCCATAATTATGTATTACCTAATTCCGCCTATGAGTAATAAACAAAAAAAAAATCAAAAATTCATTGATGTGAATAAGCAAATTTCAGTGAGGATCGTAAAAATACAACAAAATAACCATTTTTCAATATTAACCTTTTTTATTCAAATATTTTTTATCAATAATATAGAATTCTACTTTCTCCGGGTTTCGGTGTTCGGCATTTCACAGCTTTTAATTTCTTGTACAATTCCACAAAGGTCTTCATCTTGTTCACTCCCCACATTGAAATTCCTGCTGGAACTCCGTCTTCGCATGTGGCAAAATGCTAAGAATTTAATATAAATCATTTAATGTAAGAAATAAATTTTGGATTCAATTAACCTGCTGGAATCATCATTGGCTATAATTTTACATGTCCTTATTTTATTTTAAACAAATATTTTTGATGATTTTATTTAGAGATAAATTGTCTTTTTATTTTTCCAAAATAAATTCTTTTGCATTTTTTATCATTAAATAAATGGATTTTTCACTATTCACTCGGCAACTATAGAAAGGATGTATGTAATTTTTATTCAAGCATTTTGAGGATGCTTAGCGATCTAATCTCGTGAATTTTATTTGTTAAAAATCATGTATTCTTTTATTCTTTTTTTTTGAGCAAAAGAAATGCTCAAAAAAAGCATTAATGCGAAAAAAGTTAATGCAAAAAATGCATTAATGCGAAAAAAGTTTTCGCATTAATGCATCAATAAAAATAACTTTTAGAAATTGGGAATTTATAAGTTAATTCATGAATAGTGTCCTCGAATTTTATTAGCTTTTTATCATTTTTGAGTCCTATTCTATAGAAGTCTTAACTGGGATTTTCACCTTGGTATGATATGTGAATTGCCAATAAAGGTTGACCCGGGTCACATTGGCCAAGTCGGCCAGGATTCCGGTGAATATCACGTCGTCCATGTTGAACCCATCGATTTGCTCGGTTTTGGCCAGAACCGCGGAAACTGTCGCCGGCGTGGTAATGTACACGGGGCCATGCACATAGTCCGGGTACTTCTTGCGAGGGTACTCGGCCTCCGAAACGTACCTGCAACTTCGGAGTGATAAATATTTATTGAAAAAAATAAAAAAAAATCATTATAAAATCTATATTCTTATATTATGATCTGTTTAAGGGACCTGTAAGATTGCTAAATTGTTATAAAAATAATTAGCTTGTGCAATTATTGCTTTTTGCTAGATTGAAAACATCAATTTTCAAATATTGCCAAAGATTAGAATATTCTTTATTTTAATTTAAATTAATTTTAAAAAGAATATTCATTTTCTATGATCGATATTATATTTTTGCAAATTGTTGCCTAACCATCTCGCTGTTTTGTTCCGATTAGGCCCATCATCATGGTACATCCAGCCAAAGTAGACCAAAGGGGTCTTTGCAATTATCTACATTGAAAAATAAGTAAAATCGTTAGAAAAATATGCATATATTCAAGTATATTCAATAAACTTACAAATTTAATAAATTTTAAAATTTTAATGGTTATTGTTTATTGATATATTTTTTCAGCAAATTTTTTTCTAAAGTAAAGAGCTCCCTAATTTTTTTCAAAAATCATCTTAGGAACACTTGTTAAAAGATGCCCCATAGTTGGGGTTAGGAAAATTCAATTTATTAAATTTATCTTTTTGCAATTTTAAATTCTTCGTTTACAATCTTACGAATTTTTGACCGTCAAATATCTCAATTAGGTTCCTAATAAATGCCTTAAAAATCTTTGATTTTTAATAAAAAAAATTTAAAAATATAAAATTGGGTCTTCAAGATGTCATAAATAGTTTTACTCATTTAGTAATTGAGCTTGCTTTTCGGAATTTGCGCTCCGTCCAATATTCTAATCGACGCAGATCCACAATGGTATCGTCGTCCGCTTTGGCCACCAATTCCACATTGGGACAATACTCCTGTTGCCATTGTAGACCACCGTACCACTTGAAAGGAAAATATTTTGATTTTTTTTTGCAATTGAAAAAAGGATTTCATTATTAAATAGCCAGAAAAAATCAGATCCCCATTTTTGGGGTGTTTTTGATCGGCTATATAATTGTCGATTTTAAATCGATGATATTTGGGTTTTTTAAACTATGCAAAAACCTGAATAAATAGCAATGGCCAGAATTTTTGCCATAAAGAAAACAAATAAATATTTTTATTTCTTGCATCCATATTTCTTCCCAAAAACTTTGGCCATATTTCAGATGATCATTTTGGAACAGATAATAATAAGCCAGATGTATATGACCCGAATTTATTTTGAGAAAGACAATTGAATTAGTTTCATTTATAAAACCTGTTTCTTTTATCGGTCCACAAAATTTGCGGTTTTAGTTCTTTTTTAAAAAATTTCTGTTTATCTTTATCGCTAAAAAAGTTTATTTCACTTTATTAATAGAAGCCGGCGCTTGCGATAGGGGGTCGTTGGAAAATTTTTGAATAATTTCTATAAGAAATTTAATCATTTTAATCCTTGCTCTTTAATTTAACAAATTCAAAAAAAATCTGGTAAAAAAACTGCCAAGCTTTAAAAGGGACAAAAATTGGGAAATTTTCAAAAACTGGTATTTTCTAGGTTTCCAAGATAATTTAGAAGCCTTAATGATTACTCAGTCATTCCCTTTTTGCAACTTGGTAAGTTAATTAATTACAGTAGTGAGGTTCACTGGCAATTTTACAGTATTTAATTGTTCTGTTTTGACCTTTCAGACCTTTAAATGGAGATGTTTGTAGGTGTCCGTGAAGCCATGAAAGAACACCAAGTCCCCGTACTTGGCCTGTTCCTCCTCTAATTCTTTCGAAACTTTGGCACTTTCTGATTTATTTCCATCCGCAACCAAAAATCGGATCACTTCGCTGTGCAACTAAAAAATTAAAAAAAAATTCGAATAAAATTTTTAATTTACCGCTTCGGCCATCCAGGTTTTCCGGATGCCCTGACGTTTTTCAAAGCTGTCCCTCCTTGTCATTGACAACAGCAAAAGTTTGCTGGAATTTGCGCAGGGATCAGCAAAATCCATTGTGTATTTCAATTTGATGTTTTTGTAGCGAATTTCGAAGGTCTGTAAAGAACCTTTCTTTCCGTTAAAATATAATTTACGATTTTTCCATTTTTTGAATATATTTTTCTTATCTTCACCTTATTCTGTTCTGGTTCTTCAGTACTGCTTTCATTCTGCTGTTCTGGTTGCCCAGTTGGACTGTTGTTCCATTCCAGGGAATTGATCATCGGCCGAATTTGGAATTTCTGTGTATGAAATACGACGAACATCGCGATCAGAAGCATTGAACAGAATGCCAAACTGCATCGGGCTCTTCCCAAACGTGCCAGAATCGAATGCAACAATTGGTGAAGATGGAAAGGGAATTTGCTCATTTTTGCTGAATAATTTCTTAAAAATAAAACAATTTCCAAAAATGATATTTTTCAAATTCATTAACCAAAGCCATGTGAATTTAATATTTTGAAGTAAATTAAAATATTATTTTACGTTGTTATTTATTTTAGAAATTATTTTAAAGCCGTACATTAATTAATAAATATAAAACATAAGGAAGGAAACTTTTGAACATTTTTATAAAACAATTTTTGAAAAAATCACTTGTATTTTGCAATACATGGATATTTTAATTTATTTTTTGATTTAATTTCATCAATTTAAATATGATTTATTTCTATTTAAATTCCTTTTTAATAAGGCTAAATTTTAATTGGATTTTCAAATAGAAACAAAACTTTAGGTCCTAGAAAAAATGTATAAAATAAAATTTTCCATTGTCTTCCATTCACGAACAATAGGACGAATTTTGTGCTGAGAGAAAAGAGCTAAAAATTAAACTCAAAATAGAAGGAGGGAATACTTTGAAATTGGGTTCGTTTTCGTTTCAGCGATTTAGAATTGAGGAAATTCACGTGAACCTTAAATAAAAAATATGGAAAAATTAAAAGATAATTTTAAGAATTTAGCTAGATTTTTGGGTTAACTATTTCTAAACACTGACAAGGAACACTCACAAAGTGTTGCGCTTTTAAGGAGAGAAGATTCAGGCGATAAAATAGAGCATGGTGAATTATGCTTATAGCCAAAATACTAGATGCCCATATATGGAAAAATTATGAGAAAAAATAATTTTAAATAATTTTTCCACGTGCTTTAAGCACAGGTCTCCGGTGTGGGTCTAACGCCTGCTTAGTACAAAC
>LDKF01000782.1:12843-24475 GCA_001026735.1 Rotylenchulus reniformis | reverse complement strand
TTTTTTTTTATAAAATGTGAAAAAAATAATTGAAATAAAGAAATAATGGAAATATATGGCTGAAACTGGAGAAAACGCAGACCAAAATTTAAAAGAAAATCTCCAACAATTCCCAACAAAAGAAGCAAAAAAGTGAGGGATTCCTCCAATAGATCGATCGAAATTCCCTCAATCATAGCAAAAATTTTCCTCCGCTTATCGGGGGAATCCCTACAAATTTGGGGTACTTTTCCCTGAATTGTTCGAAGTTTCACTTATGAGAATTTTACGCCGAGACTCTAAAAAAATTGAGGAAAACTAAAAAATGAAAAAAATATATATGTTTGAAGTGAGCTTGATAACTCCATTTTGTCGATGACCTTTATTATTGTATGTAATATGAATTCTAATTTTTTTATTTTATTTTCTATTCTATTTTCTGGTTAATCTTTATAATATTTGTTGTTTATATCATATATATTTTTCTTCTTTTTTTTAAAGTTTAGCCTATATCGAGTTAAAAGGCAAAAAATGACAAAAATTAAAGAAATTAATTCATTCAAAAATAATTATTATTTATGATTAACAATTTCTCGGTGCAATTATTTTATTATAATTTTAATCAAATTTTTTTAAAATTGAAAGGACTTTGACCATCAGTTTAGTGATGGGACGTTTCTTTTTTTTAAAAAAGTAAAAAATTGTTTTTTTTATCAACAGTTCTTGAAAAAAGTGCAAAAAGCATTTTCCTAAAAATCGGCAAAAGTGGGTTTACAGTGTATTTAGTATTTATTCTTATTCTGTCCACAGGGTTTTCAATTTTCCCAGACTTCCTCTTTAGAAAAAAAATTTTCTTTAAAAAATTCTCAAAATTAACCATCACTGAATTTCAATAACACCATATAAATTTTATAAAATTTTTAAAAAATCTTTATAAGTAAGAATATTTGTTCCAATTTTCTATATTAAACAAAAATATTTTTCTCGGAATCACTCGTCAACTTTTTCAAATAAGTCGACAATATAGCACCACTCAACTTATTAATTGGTGTTGCTTATTGAAATGCACCGAAAAGCCTTCTATACATATTTTCTGGCTTAATAAAATAAAAATGGAGTGCTGACTGCTGGCCATGCATTATTAATTTAACGGACATTTTTTATGGCTTGAGCTTATCATTTTGTCCATTTCTCTTTTTGTTCAACCCCCAGTCATTTTTGGCAATCAAATTACAGGGTGCGGCAAAACTCCTGTCACACTCATTTATCTGCTCGTAACTTTTCCATGAGAAGAGGGATTGTTTATCTTTTTTTGTTTGGTAGCCCATTTTATTCTCTATAAAAACTGGTCATTGTATATCGGAAATAAGATTATCCAAATAGAGAAAAAGAACCTCTAAAGTTGCAACCCTTTTTTGCGTTTCAAGATGGAAGAAAAAATCTGACCATTATAAAATTCAGAATAAATTTGAGAATGAGGTTTAAAAATATCTTTATTTTTAATTGATAGTGCAATAAGTTCTGTACAATATACACTTTAAAAATTACATTTTGGTTGGCTGATAAAAAAATTATGAAAGTGATACTCACCCTATAGCTGCGTGCTTTCATCCAAAATTTTAATCGGTCCTCTAACTTTTTATTTTGAAGATAATTTGAAATTATTTTTCATATATAACAAAGCTGATTCATTGCTCTATCTATGATAAAAAAGAATATTTCTCTAGCTTTAGAAATAGTCAAGTTATAAGCTTTACAAATGAATGACCACCTGTTTTTTGCCCTAAAATTTGACATTTTCCAAAAATATCCCTTCATTAATGTCTGTATTTTTCCTGATTATTCTTTTGAAAGAATTATTCTCTCTGGGCTATTTTGAAGGCTAGGCTCTGGGCTACTTCTCATAAAAATTTGGAATCGTACAACTTGGCCTTTCCTAGAGATTGGGCCAAAATAGCTGAAAAAAAGCTGCGTGCCGTCAACGAAATTTTTTCCTTAAAACTTTGATTCTATTTCCTTTTCCAAGGGCGGGAAGTTTTAAACCTAATCTATATTTTTATACTCTATTTTATTGTGCATCTTTTAAATATATTTGCTTGTAAATTGACTAATTAATAAAAAAAGTTATTAACAATTTACTGTGTGACAGGACTTTTGCCGCACCCTTTAATTATTACTCATATGAAATGATACTACTCTGAAAGGATCGATCATAACATTTTGAATGATATGTCAAAATATATTTTAGAACCATAATTTTAATTTTTATGTGAAAATAAAATTAATAATCATTTACATTAAATAGTTTGCATGGAAATGGAACCGAAATTTGGTCCGCCGGAAGCTCTACCGGTAACCGATGCTAGAACGTTATAGGAAACCACCAATCATAATGCCAAACATGAAAAAAATAAAAAATGCATGATAGAGCATAGAATTACTTTGTCGCTAGACATTTTTAAAAGACCCAGCACCCTAGTGACTAATAATTTGTTATGCAAATTATATACCAAGCCGTATATAATTATAAGTTTTTATAAGCACATCTTTTATCTTGCGTATTTTTATGAAATATTCCCTACAATGTGAAGCCATTGTGATTTTATTTATTCCTATGTTTATTTTTAATTGGACATAAACTAAACATTATAAATTTATATATTTTCGTTTAATTATTTTTTGTCTGGACAAAATAAGTTCTTTAATTCAAATTATTTTAATAAATTTTAATAAATTTACTCACCACAAGAAAGACGTTAATTTTTTTTCCCACCACAAGAAAGACGTTTTATATTTTATTTTTCTTATACACATAAAATAATTATTACAATTTGTTGAATAAAATAATTAGCTAAAAAGATCTCTTTATTTTATTTACATCCTTTAAACTGCTTATTTTGTGCATATTTCGATATTTTAAGCTTGGCCACGCTAATTTTTTTCAATTATGCACAGATCTCCATTTTTTAACCATGGACCTTCTGCTGGATCCTGTTCGTTATCAGCAACTTTACAATTGTTCCCAATATCCGGTTGATTTGGTTCCAATTGAATCGCGCAGAAAATTGTCTTTTGGCATCCTAATTCTAACAATGTGCATCATTTTTGAGGTATTTTTAATTGCTTAATTGAATTTTCAATATGGAAATGATAAAGAATTGTCATCTCTTAGGGCATCAAAAAATATCCATATAAAATCACAAAATATCCGGATAAAATATACGCCAAAAATCGCAAAATATCCGCGTAAATTAGTATAAATATCCACATAAAATCTTCAAATTAGGCATATTAAGCCACGCAAATCATTTCCATATTTTTTCATTTATTTTTTCATCTTTATCATTTCATATTTTTGATGCTCTAGTCCTCTATAGCAACAATATTTTTTTTACAAAATGAAATTTACTCCGGAAAATTTTGGAATCTGAGCTGCATTTCGTGTGAATTTATATCTTAAATAATTGATTTTAAAAGTTAGTCCAGAACATAGTCATCTTCATCTCTTAGTTGAATCATCCAAATTAAAAATGAATATTTCCCCATAAAATTGATTACATTTTTCATTGAATAAGATGAATTTAGGCGTTAATAATTTTTTTTATTTAATAATAAGATAAATATTTATATTTTAAAATTTCAAAACGCTTGTTTTTTCTTAAAAACCATTTTTATCCACAAAATCATTATAAACGATTTTTTGAAAATTCCGAGATTTCGAGGCCTAGCCTAGTCTGATCGAATAAGGTTTAGATTCTTGACCAGCAACCTTAGCATTTTGTTGGAATACCTAATTCATTTTTGATTTGTGATCTAAACTAAAAAAATTACCATAATTCTTGAAAAAATATACCTTTGATAAATGATAATTTTTTCCAAAAAATTTGATTTATTTTAAAAACTTTTCTTATTAGGCCTCCAATTCGTTATGCCTGTGTGTCATGCGGAAATTTGTCCAACTTTCGGCCTACAAAATTTTATTCCTGATCACTTTGAGCGATTTTGTTGGACTTTTGATTTATGGATTGATCGGCTTCTTTCTGATCCAAGGCTGGATGTACTGTTCAGCTCCACTGTTACAGTATACAACGGCAATGGTAGGCGAATGTAAGTTGATCTATCATCATAATCGATTCCAAATCAAATATTACATATTGTCTAAAATATGCCATTTTCATGAATTCTCACGAATAAATGTTGAAATTAGTATTTTAAAATATTTTTCAGAGTTCTTGACGAAATTATTCGGTAAAGATGCCGAAATTCATTACTTAAAAAGTATCAAAATGTGTGCTAATACCGGGTGATCCGAAATCTATTACCTTATTTTTCTAATCCGAAATAAGATTCATCAATTCTAGACCTGATCCGATCTGAGATCCGATTTTTTGAATGGTTTTATTTTTTCCCCTAGCATTAAATGGGCTGATCCAATTCCAATCTTATCCCTATCATCATGTATATTTAAAGGGTAAATAAAAGCCATTTATAAAATCAAAAATAGAACAAAAAACAGCTTGCCATTGTCGCTTTATTATTGATGTTTTAAAATCAACTGTGTTTGGTTCCAATTCTTATAAATAATTGAATAATACAAAATACTTAAGTATTTACTTCATATTTGAACGAATTGTATTTTTGTCAAAATGATTAAAAAACAATATATATTCAACAAAATATTGAAAAATGATCTACCGTATTTTCTCAAAATAAGGCCTAAGACTTATTTTTCAACCATCTCTGAAGGGGGACCTTATTTTAAAGAAGGGCCTTATTTTAGAGAGAAGCCTTATTTTTTCAAAGGTTGTCAGGCAAAGGCAACATAGAATTTTTTTAAAAGGTGTCCTTTATTTTGAGGATCTTCCCCAGTGAAATCCTTTATTTTTGTTCGTGATGTCCTTTGTTCTGAAAATTTAGATAATATCTATGACTTAATCCATCATTTTAATAAATCAATCTAATCGTTATTATTTATTTTTATTTAAAAAATTCTTTACTTATTTGCAGTTATAGATAAAAAAGGAAAAAAATATTTAAAAATCGAACATTCAACTCTCATAAAGGGGCCTTATATTAAAGAAGGGACCTTATTTTAGAGGGAGGCCTTATATTAGAGCGAATACGGTATTTCGCGTTGAAAATTTGTGATGGAGCTATTAAATAAATTTGACCTTTTTAAACCCAATAATATCATGTTTTTAAGTAGCGTCCATTTTGATACTTTTAAATATGTACTTTTAAAAAAATTCAAAAAATTAATATATCATAAGTACAGCGCAAAGAATTAATTCGTGAACATATAAAAATGGAAAAAAATCTAAAAAAAAGGACGTCGAACATAACGCATATTAATTTATAAAACAGTGATATTTTATTATTTTCAGTTTGTTGGGCACTTTCCTCCACTCTCCAACTTTTGCTTGCTTCCGAGCGGTGTTTGGGCCAACTTTGGCCCAATTTGGCCCAAAAACTCTTCGACGGCCCCCTCCTCTGGGCCTGGCTCCTCCTTGTCCTCCTCTACTCCACTTATTACGGATTTTTCACAATGCCCGCCGTGTTCAATGCACTTGTCGGAACTGTAATGTACGACCCTTTTTGGGGATACCGAGCCAATGAGGAGGAACAAAATAATGCCCATAAATTGGTAATATTGTTGGATTTCATAGTTGATGAGATGCTAAGACTTATTAGTTATAAAACATTAAGAGGGGCTTATATATTATAAGATTATGAAAATTTTATTAGACTTTTAGGCAATTTTCAGAATAAAAAATGCATTGGGAAAAGGCAAATGATTATAGGTACAGTAAATTAGTTTATGTGTTTACGGCAGGGATGCCATCTGTTCTAATTTATCAGAAATGTTCTGATTTGGAGCATCCAATTCCGACAAAATGAAAATATTCTGCTTTGTCAGATTTGTTCTGATTTTCAACCTCTGTCCTTATCTTGTTCTTATTTTCGAATTTTTTTTATTGAAATTCCATTAAAAAGGACCAATTTTCCTTAAGAAAAAGGACTATTTTTTCAATAATTTCTCGGCCCCTCCCCCCATCCAAGAAATCCTGGATTCTCCCCTGCATCGTGTAAGACTTATTTCTTCTCCCAAATTATTGAAATTGATCATGGATGGTGAGAAATACGTTATTTGAAACAATATTATATGAATAAATTGAAATATAACAAATTTAAAGGCATTTTATGAAATGTTCTGATTTTTGACCATTAAATCTGTTTTTTTGGCTGTGATCTGTTTTGAAAAAATTTCGATTCCTGATTTATGGAGTTATAGAAGCTTTTCTGAATTAAATCTAAAGTAATCTTTTATACCTAGTGTTCTTATATAGTTTATTTATGGCCTGAAATTCTTCCTAGTCTCTTTATTTTTGATTTTTTTAGTATTGGAACGAATTGGAAAACATCCATTTTCACTCGATGGCCATAGCATTGCCGGCGATTTACATTTTGTTTGGCATTTTGTTGACTTTAAAATGGAACAAAATGGAAACACCGCCAAATGAGCAGCAACAGAGAATGAAAAGATCGGTAAAAAATAATGTTAGGAACTATACCAAAAACCAATACCGGTATTGGATATTGGTCTGGCTATAGGGTATTCACAGGCACTTCCGGAAAATTTTTTTTTCAATTTTTCGGTTTTTTCAATTTTTTCGCAGATTTCTTCAAAAAATCATAAACATTGTGATTCATACCAATACCGAGACCAAATCAATACCAATGCCAGAGGAATTCAAAAAACCAATACTAATACCAGGGGCCTTATAGAGATTAGTTCTTAATCCGAATCATACCTCTGCAAGGAGGGTGTCAGACCCCCCCCCACCACGCAGCAATCGAGAATTTTTCCCTTAGGCCACCTAGCACCTAGCTCGGGGGGGGGGGAGGCGNGGGGAGGCGAGAAGGAGAAGGAAAAAACGAAAATTTTCTTAAGAAAACGGGTCCAAATTTCAAAATTTTCTCCAGCGGCCCCTATCGGGTCCGCTGGCACTCTTCCCAATAAAGTGAAATTTCAAATAAAGCAAAATACTGATCAAATTTTCTTTAAGAAAGGGACTAAAATTCCAAAAATTTCTCCGGTGGCCCTTCTCAGGGCCGCCGGCGCCCTCAAAAACAATGAATTTCTTAAAAATTATGCCAAAAAAGTGATCAAATTTCTTTTAAAAATCGTGCTGATTTTTCAAAATTTTCTCCGGCGGCCCCTGTCGGGACCGCCGCCACCCCACAATAAGATGATTCTTTAAAAATAAAAAAATGATCAATTTTCTTAAGGGAGGAGCCTAAATTTTCAAAATTTTTCTCCGGCGTTCCCCAAACCCTGAAAATATTTCATAGAATTGCCTTAAAGTCGAAAATACTGGTAATTTTTTTCTGAAAAGTCAAAATAGCAAAAAATTTTTCTCAACCAGCATGTTTTTAGAAAAAATGGCACCTAGCTGAAAAATTTGGACCTCTAACCCCCCCTCACCTAGCACCTAGCAGGCCCCCTGGTTGACCCCCCCCTTGCCGAGGTATGATCCGAATTAAGGGTTGGTTCGTCTAATCCGGATTACGCTGATCCGGATCAAAGCTTAATCCGGATTAGGCGAGAGGGATGAAAAGAATCAAGGGTTTAGTTGAGTTAATCCGGAGATGGAAATAAGGCCCCAGGTATTGGTTTTCATACCAACAATACCAAATCAATACCAATACGTTGACCAATACCAAAGTATTGATATTAGGTATTAGTCAAGCCAAAATTCCTAACACTAGTAAAAAGATTAAAAATTTGAAATTTTCTAATAATTATTATTTATTTCGAAAATTCGGTATATGCCACTTTTGATACATTTTTTAAGGTTTTCATCCAAATTTTCGCTGTTTCTGTACTGCAATTTTTGGTCAGTGCTCTGTATTGTAGTGTCACCATTTTTCTGTTGCCATTCGTTTTCGCTCCGCTGATTTTGACGAGTTTGATCCTGTTGGGCGGTAAAATATATTAAAATAAAATATATTAAAATAATAAGTTTTAAAAAGTAATTTTATAATTTAAAATCGAAAAATCAATGCGAGTTCATTTAAAAAGCCAAAGTAAATGCGAACTAAAAATTATTTTCCAGCGTTTATGGTTCTAATCTAATTTAGTTTTAATTTTCCTGTGAAAAATTCCAAAATTTTTGAAAAATAATCGTATTTTGATGTGAATTAAAATTTTTTAAATATTTTTCGTTGACAAATTGTTAAAATTGACATTTTATAATTATCTATACATTAGTTTTAAATTTTATATTAAGTAGGATTAAAATAACATTCTCACTACAGGGTTGCCATCCTTAATCTATTTGTGCTTCAACCGAACTCTTCGCAATGAATGTCTACGCTTATTTGGTCGAAAAAATGCAGTGAAACCGGTTGTTACTGCAAATATGGCATGGAAATAAAATTATATTTGATTCTTATCAGAAAATACATAAAAGAAAAGGGTTATACTGTACATATGTTTTTAGTGGTACTAGGTCGTTGAAAAAAATGCCAAATGATATAGTCTAACCAAAAACTTTTTGTAAGACTTGTTAGACCAAAAGTATAAAAGATAAAGTTGTGCAGAATTTTATGCTCTATCTTCTGGTATTTTTAATTTTTCGAAATTCAAACAAAAATTTCGAAATTTTTCGATATATCGAAAAATAGAGTTCATCACCAAAATTTGGAATTTTTTGTTCGAATTTCGAAAAATTATACCAGAAGATAAAGCATAAAATTCTGCACAAATTTGCTTTTTATACATTTGATCTGATAAGTCTTACAAAAAAGTTTTTGGTTATAGACTATAACATTTGGCACTTTTTTTCAACGACCTAGCACCGTTTTTAGCATTAGAATAATGCAACTAAAATTGCTTAAAAAAGAGAATTCCAAAATATAGCGATGGGAACTGATAGAGATATCGTCAACACTTTTTTTGTAATTTCTTTGGTCTAAAAGATCCATTCATAAAGAATTTCTTTTGCATGAGTGCAATAATAGCCAAAATGAAAGAATTTATATATGAAAAATGGAGTATTAAATATTTTAATTTACTCATTAAAGATTGTAATTCGTTTTTATTTTTCTATTCGAAATTAGGTAGTTGCTGGGAAAATAATGGAATGGTTATTGAAAAAAAACAGACATAAAATTTATGCAACAATTCATATTAAATTTTATTAGAAATGATGGATATTTATGGCCAAATAAAAACAAAGCACCACCGGTGGACAGTATCAAAATAAATGTACATATCGGCAAAATATGTTTGAGCAAGGAAAATGGGCGTGAACTTTTAATATCGCAAATCAACTTCAAAATTTTTCTATTAAATTTTCAATATATTAAAAAAAGAATTAATTATTGTTTTGTTAACATATTTTTTTCAAATCAATATTCTTTTGGAAAATTTTGCTTATAGGCTGAAAATTTCTAGTTCAGTTGTCGAATTAGAGATTAATTTTCTTCTTTCTCAAAAAATTGATCGATCACTCTCTGTTCTCCAGATTTTTAGAGCAAAATAATGCTAAAAATCGAAAAATGAAAAAATATTTACAACTCATTGAGCCAATCGATGGGGAGAGAAAGGAACCCATTGGACATCACAAAAATTTTGGAGTTAGACGACAAATGGACCCCGAGTTGGGCCAAAGTGTCGGCCTTTTCCTGAGGCAATCGGCGCATTTTGGCCATGCATTCGGTGAGTGTGTCGAAGGGAATGGTCCCGTCCCACGACAGACTGTCCAGCGACAACGCCTTCACACAACCGTCTTTGGCAAGTTCCAATTGCCACTGAAAAAAAATTTATTTTTTAATTAAAAAAGAAGTTTTTTATCATAAATTGATCGCCAACCATTTTTCTTCATTCGAAATGTCCAAATAGAGAAACTTCTCAATTCACAAAAACAATTCATAAGCTAAAATTTTATCGAGAAAGGTTCATTTTCAAAAAAATTTCTCGGGTAAATGATATCAATATTAAAGTTCATTTCATACATTCGTGTCGCGACATTTGCGCTCCCTACATTTGCGCCCCAAGCGATATAACTCGGTTCAAACGCAACCTAGAAAAATGAGTTTGATGTTAAAAATAGAGCAAAAATTTATCTGCAAAACGACTAAAACCATTCGAATTGGTCCACCCTAAAAAAAGTTATGGCCAAAATACGATGAAGTTGGCCAAATCCATATATTTTGACCACAACTTTTGTCAGAATGGACCAATTCGAATTCAAACGGGTTTAGGCTAATTTTGTAGCTAATTTTTTATTCTATTTTTTGACACCGAATTCATTTTTCTAGGTTGCGCTTGATCCGAGAATATCGTTTGGGGCGCAAATGTCGGGTAACCTCATACACTTAGGTATTTCACTCTTAAAAATGGACCTTTTAAAATTTGGTAAACTTAAAATCTTTTTTATAATAAAAATAATTGAGTGAATGAATGAATGATCCCACCTTTCGCTCAAAATGGTCCTGACGTAATTGTCGTGATCGTACTCCGTTGTCCAAGATGAAGTTCTTGAATGACCCGAACTCCACGCAACAGGGGATTTGGAGACAGCCCTCGACGACGACCAGCTCGTGGTAGCAGTTCACAATTTCGACGGAAAGATCGGGAGTCAACAGGCACTTCAAGGCATCGCGCTCCGCCATGGGTTGGGAACAAATCCTGTAAAAAATCAACATTTTTTTCAAATGAATAAAGCGAATAGAAAATGATTTTTTTAATTTAATGCATAATATCAACATTTCTAAAAATTAAAGAAATTACTTCTTAAGCACCTGATTTTAATAGAAAAAATCCCATCCAATTGGCCATTTTCTATTAAAATTTAAAATAGCCGATTTTTGCCATTTTAAATTCATAAAAAAATCAAAGAGTGGAGGAATGAAGACGAGGTTTTTTGCACTTGATGCAGCATCAACTAGCTTATCAGATGGGCGCATACATTTTATAGGAGGGTTGGTCAGCCGAGCCTCTTGCGAAGGTCCTCTCCTTCTCCTCTTCATCTCCCCCTGACTTGCGAAGGTCTCCCCTTTTACCGGCCCCTCTTGCTAGCGATGGTAGGGGGCGGGGGGTCGACCGCCCACCCAGGTGCGTAACGAGCCGAAGATTTCAGGGTATGTACAAAATTTTCAAAAAAAAAACAACGACTTAATAATAAAGGTGCGACCTAATAAAAAGGTGGGAACTTATAATTAATTGAAACATCAACTTACTTTCCAATAAAAATTTGCATTTGCTGGATGGAGTTGAGCACATTCACATAGGGTCTGACCACCAATTGGACGCCCCCGAGCAGTTCCCGTACCCGTTCCACCAACAACTCCAAATTGCGCACATCGAACCGACGGACGGTGGACTCAATGCACACCTTTTGCCAGGCCCCGGTCGCATCGTCTGCACCAAACTAAAAAATTATTTTGAATCTGAAAATGCGATTTAAAATTTAAAAAATTCATAAATTCATAGTAAAGTTATAGATTTGGTTAAAAATGGAAGCAAAATTTTATAAAATCAGACAGAAAACTAGAAAATTATGCAATTAGAATAAAGAACAACAATAATACAATATACAAAATCAGAACATCTTGTAAATGTAAATCAAAAATTTTCGGGGAAGGG
>LDKF01000780.1:29215-42316 GCA_001026735.1 Rotylenchulus reniformis | reverse complement strand
AGTCGGCGCGGATGACGGATGATGATGATGAAGCGGAGGAGGGAGGCGGAGGAGAAAAGGGATTGTTCGATCCGCGAAGGGATGGATTGTTGAGGGGGAAGGGGGAGAAGAATGTGCATTATTATGTGAATGGTCGAAGAGAAGAGGAGGGAGGAAAGGGTCCGGTTGTGGAGGATGGAGGGAAGAAGGAAGACCAAAGATGCAAAAGAGGAGGGAAAGGGAAGGGGGAAGTGATCAGAATCAGAAGAATGGACTGATCAAGTGATCAGAACCATTTAAAGAGGGCGAAAAGTGATCAGAAGGTATTGAAGGATGGGGAAGTGATCAGCAGAAGCATTGTCAGGAGGACATAGCCCCAAGCCATTCCAAATTCGGAGGAAATTGATCAGATCGAATCGCCGTATGTCCCATCTAAAGAGGAGGAGGTGGTTATCTGATGAATGATTTAAGGGCATGGGAAAGTGATCGGAACCAAATTGAGGGGGCGAACAATGATCAAATTGGATGGAAGAAAGAGTTTGGAGACGCGCAATGATCAGAAGTGATCAACAATCAGAGATGGCCAAATATGGGAAGTGATCAGGACCATTTGGGCAAAAAGTTCAAAGCTATTGATCAGGTCAGCCTGATCAGCTGTAAGGAACCAAGGGGAGGGGGCAAGTGATCGAAATGATCGGCGGCGATCATCATCGTCTCTATTAATAGCGGGAAAGGGGGAACGGCGGAACAACTTTCCCCATTCTCGAGTGAATCATCTCCCTCGTTCCGCCGTTAAATGATAGATCAGCGGAAGGGGACAAATGGAGGAAAATATTTGCAAAATAACAAAAACAAAATTTATTGAAGGAAAGAGGAGGGGGTAATCAGGGTTTTGAAGGTGAAAATTGGCCAGTTTTGGATCTTTTTTTAAAATAATTTTGCAGACTAATCTTCATGATCTTCATGCAAATTTTGGGCCATTTTAACTATTTTCGGACATTTTGGCCATTTTTGGGCCCAAATTTGCCTTTCAAAACACTCTTTATTGATGTGAATGAGTCATCCCCCGTCCCCGTCATCCATCCAATTCATCGGCGGCGGCGGAGGGTGTGAATGGAATGCACCACGAGGGAGTCGGGCAACAGAGGAAGGACCCCTTTTAGGGGGTCCATTTCCCTATTGCATATTGCAGGAAAAAAATTGGCTAAATGGGCCAATTTGAGGGGGCTTTTATGGCATAAAAACCGCAAAATTCGCACTAAAAACATGCCCTCGGGAAGATGTTTCGAACGAATTTTCGCTTTTTCGAATGCATAATAAACGATTTTGGGCCCTAAAGAGGTTTTTTGGCCTGTATTTTGATTTTGGGCCCTGTATTTTGCAAAATTTTTGGCCAAAAAATCCGAAAGTGACAATTTGGAGACGTTGGTTCAATTCCACACGCGTTCGTTGATTTTTCCTCCTCTAACAGCTGTTTGTGGTGCTAAAAGCCGAAGAAAAATTGGCCAAAATTTATTGGTTTTCGCATTGGAAAAATGTGAGGAGGGTCAGTCAGCAGATGAGGGTGATGGCTTTTGGCCGAGGGACAAAATGAAGGGCCAAATGGCCAAGGATGGGGGGAAGGGGGGTGACTGACACTGAATGGCCAAATGGACGCAATTTGTCCACGGGGGAAGAAGCTGTCAGAAGAGGGGCCGAAGAGTGAAAATTGTGTGAAAGAAATGGAGGAGAAAATTTGTTGGGGGGAAGGGGGGTTCGCAAAATGAAAAACGGACCCTGAAATGTGTAATGTTCTCGAAAAATCGAGATTTCCTCCATCCTTATTAATACTGTAGGGCACCGAAAACACTCCGGCGATTGACGACCGCGGCAACCAAAAAATCCGTCTCTTCGATGCGTGACAGCATGGTAAGGTGGTCAATGTCCAATCTGGACAAACTTGGCCCAAAATTTCGTTTAAGTTCGATCACTTTTTTGAGCACCAAAAAATGGATGAAAATTTGGAGTTTTTAGGATTTAGGGGAGGATGTACAGCATGGATATGAGACCATGGGGAAAGAAAAGTGTCTGTCCAATCCGCCAAAGGTGCATAATCCTCCGAGGGTCCCCCTCAATCCTCATCAGCAAAGTGGAGGAACCAAGAGAAGGGGGATTTGTCCATCTGGATTTGGGNAAGAATGATGCCTCGAAAGGTCCATTAGTCTCAAGCTGTCAAATTTATAGAAATTTCGAGCCTTAAAAATTTTGAACTATGGGAAGGAGCAGTTTCTGCAATTTTTGGCCCATTTTTTGGCCAAATCCGGATCTGTTGGGCGGCTCCTTTGATCCTCATTTTTCTTCAGTTCAAGGTTTGACCTTTGGCCCTTCCCATTGCTGGCCCACCCACATCGTTCATCTATCTTGTTGGGTCCCCATGGCAACCCAAGTGGTTGCCCAAGGTTAGCGAGGGCATTGACCTGAAATTCTCAAAAAAAAATTCCCAAAATTCCAATGAAAACCGTTGAAAACCCAATAGCTCTCCTTTAAATTCCAAAAATTTAAAAATCCAGTCCCTGTCCCGTGGATGATCGTTTCTCGTCGTTGCGCAAATCAGATCGTGGACCTTCTGCTGCTCAGCCTTGTCTGGATCTGCTGGATTTGCGCAATTATCGCAGGTGAAAAATTCAGGGATTTCCGCAAAATTCAGGACTTTTTGGTGAGTTAAGGTCTGTGCATTTCGGCCCGTGTTCTGGACAAATCCATGGCCAAAAAGCAATAGAAAGGAGGTGCAGGAAAGGATGGCACTGAGCCTGGTCCACACAGAGGTTTGGCCAAAAATTTTTTTAAAGGTTTATGCCAAAAAATTTTTCGCGTCATTTGTTAAACCTGACCAATTGGCCAAAAAGTTCAACTGTGATTTTTTGGGCGAATTTGAATTTATTTTGGGTCAATTCGAAAAATTTGAACTTTTGGGAAAATCTGGAATAATTTTGGTACAACTGAAATTTTGCACTTTTTGGACCAATTTTCCCGAATTTTTCCAGCTTTTTTCAATAACTTGGCATTCTAAAAATTTGTTTATTTTGGGACCAAAAATTATGCTCATAAATGTGGTATTTTTAGGACAATTTTTTAAAAAAAATTTCGCTCCTCTCACAATCAGAATTTAAAAATTCCACAGGATTACTGTAGCTTTAAGGAGTTCCCAGTCACCAATTTTTATAATCACACGTGCAAACCCCTTCAACCCTAGCCCCTGCTGGCCCTCTTCCGTGCCCCCCGCTGTTCCTCGGCATTCCTCTGGCACCTCCTCGCCCTTTTGGCCACCATCATTTTGTCCCTTTTGGCCACTTTTGCCACCCAAGTGAGGGGAAAATTTCGAAAAAAAATTCCAGATTTTTTAAGGGCCTTTGGCGCCGGAGCAACACTTATTTGGAGCAGCCTTCAGTACGGTTCACCGAACAAATTTTGTTCACCTTTGAGCTGGCCAATGGGGTAAGAGAGAAAATCGAAATTTTTTGGACTTTTAAAAGGGCGAAATTGACCCAAATTCTTTTGGGAAAAATCATGGTCAAACTTTCGGAATTAGCTGAATTTTTCAAAAGAAACTTTTTGGCCAAAAATCTTTAGGATTGGTATATTTGTGAAAATTTGTTGAAAGATAAAAAATGAAATTTCGGATTTTTGCAAATTTTTGCCCTTCCAGTCCCTCCCCCTCTTCTGGACCCCCTTCGGCCAGATCAACGATCTTTTGGGCCAAAAAGATGGCGGCCCAAGATTGCTGATGCCAGTCATCGAGAGCAGTCACCGAGATTGGGACGGGGATTGGCTGGCCGATGAAGTGGCTAAAAACCTAAACATTTTGAAAAATCCCAAAAAATTCAGGTCGAAATTTCCGTCGCTTTCCAAAGTCCGCCAAATATCTCTTCCCAGGACCTGAACATTTTGTCCTGCTCTTTTGCCCTCTTTTTCGATGTGAATCTGGAAAGACGGGCCCTGGTGGAGGTCTTTTTTGATTTCGAAATTCTGATTTTGTTCGACTTATTCAGCTCAAATCATTTCCCATTTTTGGTACTTTCCAATCCGCAAAGCCTTTCAATCAAATCAGGTAAAAATTGGATAATTTGGAATGAAATTTTTTTGCCTAAAATTTCTGAAAGAAAAATTTCAATTTCTTAAAATATTTTTTTTCTCCGATTTTCAGCCTAATTGGTGATTTGGAATTTATGCAACAAAACTTATTGCCTTCCTTCGGCAATCTGAGCATCGACCGATGGATGCCTGAAATTGAGGCCGAAAATGCTACGGTGGATGCCCAATTTTTGGATGACCTTAATTGGCAAATGGCCCAGTGGGCAATCGGCCAGAATTTTAGTATAGCGATGAGCAGGTCTAAAAAATTGGAAATTTCCCAAAAATGCCAAAAATTTCAGAAAAGCCGAGCATGTCCAGTTCCAGGAGGGACTTGACAACGGTGTGCTGTTCTTTTTCAATTTTCGGGCCCGGATACGCCACCAAGTGTTACAATACAGGTCTTTCGAGAGAAAAAATCGAAAATTTTCCCCAAAATTTTCTTCAGGACTTCGGCCTGGGAAATGCTGAAATGGGCCTGGGTCCAATACTTGGCTATTTTTCTCGTTGTTCGCTACCTAATCGGCCTTCTATCCTCGTTTCTTTATCAGAACCAAATCATCGGGACCATTGTGACGGTTGATGAGCGATGGGAAAAGGATAAAATGCATTGAATTTTGCTGATTTGATGAAATAATTTTCCTGGTAAAAATAAAAATTTCAAGTTTTCGAAAAAAAGTTTAACAATGAGCATTTGCGGCGAAATTGTCTATACACGTGTATTATTGAAGTCTTTGGAAAACACTAACCTAAACAGAAAAGAAGAAGATATGACAGATATGATCATAAAAAAATAAAATTAAGAATTGACGATTTTCCGCAAAAATAAAAAATTTTAAAAAGGTTGGGGCAATCTGGGAATTGAACCCAGGACCTCTCGCACCCGAAGCGAGAATCATACCACTAGACCAATTGCCCAGCTGTCGTTTGCTACTTTTATGTAGAACAACTATTATTTTAATTTTTGATTGGAAAATCATCAATTCCAACAACCAAAGATACAATTAAAAAACGAGCTTAATTAGATTAGAATTCAAACCGATATTCGACCAATTTTTTAAATGAATTTCCCTCTTTAAAAATGCAAAAATTCTTCGATCGATTATCACACGGTTAAAAAAACAATCGTAACGTAACGGTCATTGAAAAAAACATCCCTGAAAGTATTTTACCGAAAACCGCCAATTCACACCAGATCATCCACTGACGAACTGTCGTCCTCCTCCCGATGATGTCCCATCTTCTTCGCTTTGGTCCTTCGTTCAAAGCTTTGGCCGCTTGGACCGATGATCTCTGTCGCCTCCCCAACCGAGTCCATCTCCAATTCGAAGGCCTCCGATTCGTCGGAGGAGGAGTCCAAGCCGGCCAACGACAGATTCGACTGTGATTCGCCTCTTCCGCCCGTTGTGGAGGTCAGCAACGCCCTGTAGGGTCCTTTTGTCTTCCGCGTTGATTGCGCTTTCCTCTTTGGCGGTCGCTGTGATTGGCCTAAATTTCGCAATAAAAATTTCCGAACCTTTGAATAAAAAATCTAGGATTTACTAAATGAAAATTAAAGTATTACACTGATTCTCTCCTTTTTTCTTGTTTCAAATATCATCAAGAATTTTCAATCAGATTTATTCTGATTAAAAAGACCAAAAATTGACCGTTTAATGCCCCGCTGAGCTGGGAGATCTGCTGTTGTCGTTGATTGCGTCGCAATTTGGTCAAAAGCAGCAAAAAGAGGGAATAGCTGACCGAGAGCATGCCGAAGGAAACGAAGAACACCGAGGTGGGGACCAAAGCTTCAAGAGGAAGTTGGCCTGGAATTTTTTGAAAAACATTGTTAACCCAAAATTAAAAAATAAACAAGTTATAGAGCAGTTTTTACCGCCATTGCCCTTCCACCATGCAAAAACGGTCGGACCCGCNAGAAGCATTGTCAGGAGGACATAGCCCCAAGCCATTCCAAATTCGGAGGAAATTGATCAGATCGAATCGCCGTATGTCCCATCTAAAGAGGAGGAGGTGGTTATCTGATGAATGATTTAAGGGCATGGGAAAGTGATCGGAACCAAATTGAGGGGGCGAACAATGATCAAATTGGATGGAAGAAAGAGTTTGGAGACGCGCAATGATCAGAAGTGATCAACAATCGGAGATGGCCAAATATGGGAAGTGATCAGGACCATTTGGGCAAAAGTTCAAAGCTATTGATCAGGTCAGCCTGATCAGCTGTAAGGAACCAAGGGGAGGGGGCAAGTGATCGAAATGATCGGCGGCGGATCATCATCGTCTCTATTAATAGCGGGAAAGGGGGGAACGGCGGAACAACTTTCCCCATTCTCGAGTGAATCATCTCCCTCGTTCCGCCGTTAAATGATAGATCAGCGGAAGGGGACAAACGGAGGAAAATATTTGAAAAATAACAAAAACAAAATTTATTGAAGGAAAGAGGAGGGGTAATCGGGGTTTTGAAGGTGAAAATTGGCCAGTTTTGGATCTTTTTTTAAAATAATTTTGCAGACTAATCTTCATGATCTTCATGCAAATTTTGGGCCATTTTAGCTATTTTCGGACATTTTGGCCATTTTTGGGCCCAAATTTGCCTTTCAAAACACTCTTTATTGATGTGCGAGAGCGAATGAGTCATCCCCCGTCCCCGTCATCCATCCAATTCATCGGCGGCGGAGGGTGCGAATGGAATGCACCACGAGGGCAACAGCAGGGGAAGAGGACCCCTTTTAGGGGGTCCATTTCCCTATTGCATGTTGCAGGGAAAAAATTGGCTAAATGGGCCAATTTGAGGGGGCTTTTATGGCATAAAAACCGCAAAATTCGCACTAAAAACATGCCCTCGGGAAGATGTTACGAACGAATTTTTCGGTCTTTCGAATGCATAATAAACGATTTTGGGCCCTAAAGAGATGTGCGAGAATTTTGCAAAATTTTTGGCCAAAAAATCCGAAAGTGACAATTTGGAGACGTTGGTTCAATTCCACACGCGTTCGTTGATTTTTCCTCCTCTAACAGCTGTTTGTGGTGCTAAAAGCCCAAGAAAAATTGGCCAAAATTTATTGGTTTTCGCATTGGAAAAATGCGAGGAGGGTCAGTCAGCAGATGAGTGAGGGTGATGGCTTTTGGCCGAGGGACAAAATGAAGGGCCAAATGGCCAAGGGGAAGGGGGAAGGGGGTGACTGACACTGAATGGCCAAATGGACGCAATTTGTCCCCGGGGGAAGAAGCTGTCAGAAGAGTGGCCAAAGAGTGAAAATTGTGTGAAAGAAATGGAGGAGAAAATTTGTTGGGGGGAAGGGGGGTTCGCAAAATGAAAAACGGACCCTGAAATGTGTAATGTTCTCGAAAAATCGAGATTTCCTCCATCCTTATTAATACTGTAGGGCACCGAAAACACTCCGGCGATTGACGACCGCGGCAACCAAAAAATCCGTCTCTTCGATGCGTGACAGCATGGTAAGGTGGTCAATGTCCAATCTGGACAAACTTGGCCCAAAATTTCGTTCGATCACTTTTTTGAGCACCAAAAAATGGATGAAAATTTGGAGTTTTTAGGGTTTAGGGGAGGATGTACAGCATGGATATGAGACCATGGGGAAAGAAAAGTGTCTGTCCAATCCGCCAAAGGTGCATAATCCTCCGAGGGTCCCCCTCAATCCTCATCAGCAAAGTGGAGGAACCAAGAGAAGGGGGATTTGTCCATCTGGATTTGGGAGATAAAGCCGGAAGAGAAAGAGAGAGAGAGATAAAGCCCCGGGGGATGAGCCAGCCGATTTGGAGTGAGTAGTAGTGCATTGACAATATTTGGTCTAATGGGGAAGTGATTGATGTCCGTCTGATGGAAGGAACCGAGTTGAACGCGGAAGACATTGAACCAAGTCATTCCTTCAGTTTTTTCATTGAGAATCTGACGCATTGGCACTGAGCTATGCATGCCGCCGCAAGAATGATGCCTCGAAAGGTCCATTAGTCTCAAGCTGTCAAATTTATAGAAATTTCGAGCCTTAAAAATTTTGAACTATGGGAAGGAGCAGTTTCTGCAATTTTTGGCCCATTTTTTGGCCAAATCCGGATCTGTTGGGCGGCTCCTTTGATCCTCATTTTTCTTCAGTTCAAGGTTTGACCTTTGGCCCTTCCCATTGCTGGCCCACCCACATCGTTCATCTATCTTGTTGGGTCCCCATGGCAACCCAAGTGGTTGCCCAAGGTTAGCGAGGGCATTGACCTGAAATTCTCAAAAAAAAATTCCCAAAATTCCAATGAAAACCGTTGAAAACCCAATAGCTCTCCTTTAAATTCCAAAAATTTAAAAATCCAGTCCCTGTCCCGTGGATGATCGTTTCTCGTCGTTGCGCAAATCAGATCGTGGACCTTCTGCTGCTCAGCCTTGTCTGGATCTGCTGGATTTGCGCAATTATCGCAGGTGAAAAATTCAGGGATTTCCGCAAAATTCAGGACTTTTTGGTGAGTTAAGGTCTGTGCATTTCGGCCCGTGTTCTGGACAAATCCATGGCCAAAAAGCAATAGAAAGGAGGTGCAGGAAAGGATGGCACTGAGCCTGGTCCACACAGAGGTTTGGCCAAAAATTTTTTTAAAGGTTTATGCCAAAAAATTTTCGCATCATTTGTTAAACCTGGCCAATTGGCCAAAAAGTTGCAACTGTGATTTTTTGGGCGAATTTGAATTTATTTTGGGTCAATTCGAAAAATTTGAACTTTTGGGAAAATTTGGAATAATTTTGGTACAACTGAAATTTTGCACTTTTTGGACCAATTTTCCCGAATTTTTCCAGCTTTTTTCAATAACTTGGCATTCTAAAAATTTGTTTATTTTGGGACCGAAAATTATGCTCATAAATGTGGTATTTTTAGGACAATTTTTTAAAAAAATTTCGCTCCTCTCACAATCAGAATTTAAAAATTCCACAGGATTACTGTAGCTTTAAGGAGTTCCCAGTCACCAATTTTTATAATCACACGTGCAAAATCCCTTTCAACCCTAGCCCCTGCTGGCCCTCTTCCGTGCCCCCCGCTGTTCCTCGGCATTCCTTTGGCATCTTATCGCCCTTTTGGCCACCATCATTTTGTCACTTTTGGCCACTTTTGCCACCCAAGTGAGGGGAAAATTTCGTGAAAAAAATTCCTAAAATTTTAAGGGCCTCTGGCGACGGAGCAACACTTATTTGGAGCAGCCATCAGTGCGGTTCATCGAACAAATTTTGTTCACCTTTGAGCTGGCCAATGGGGTTGGAGAGAATTTTTTTTACAATTTTTGAAAATTATTAGTTAAGTTTTTGGGAATTATGGCCAAATCTTCAGAATTCTAAAAAATTGACCAAAATTGGCCCATTTTCCAATTTTAGCCGTTTTGAATTGGTATATTTGTGGAAATTTATTTAAAGATAAAAAATAAAATTTCGGATTTTTGTAAAATTGTGACATTTCAGTCCCTCCCCCTCTTCTGGACACCCTTCGGCCAGATCAACGATCTTTTGGGCCAAAAAGATGGCGGCCCAAAATTGCTGATGCCAGTCATTGAGAGCAGTCACCGAGATTGGGGCGGGGATTGGCTGGCCGATGAAGTGGCTAAAAACCTGAATTTTTTGTGAAAAATCCAAAAAAATTCAGGTCGAAATTTCCGTAGCCTTCCAAAGTCCGTCAAATGTCTCCTCCCGGGAACTGAACATTGTTTCCTGTTCTTTTGCCCTCTTTTTTGATGTGAATCTGGAAAGACGGGCCTTGGTGGAGGTATTTCTAATAATATTAGTTAATTTTGTTTTTTTCGGATTTTTCAGCTCAAATCATTCCCCATTTTTGGAACTATCCAATCCCCAAAGCCTTTCAATCAATTAAGGTAAAATTTTGGGGGAAAATCTCAAAAAATTGTCGAAAAAGAGGATAATGCAATTTTTTCTCTGATTTTCAGCCTTATTGGCGATTTGGAATTTGTACAACAAAATTTGTTGCCCTCCTATGACAATCTGAGCATCGACCGATGGATTCCCGAAATCGAGGCCAAAAATGTCACGGTGGATGCCAAATTTTTGGATGACATTAATTGGCAAATGGCCCAATGGGCAGTCGAACAAAACTTTAGCATAGCAATGAACAGGTCTAAAAATCCCCTGAAAATTTCTCAAAAAAGCCAAAAATTTCAGAAAAGCGGAGCATGTCCAGTTCCAGGAGGAACTTGACAACGGTGTGGTGTTCTTTTTCAATTTTCGGGCCCGGATACGAGAGCAAGTGCTCCAATACAGGTTTTTCCGGAAAAATCGAAAATTTTGCCCAAAATTTTCATCAGGACTTCGGCCTGGGAACTGCTGAAATGGGCCTGGGTCCAGTACCTGGCCATTTTTCTCATTGTTCGCTACCTAATCGGCCTTCTCTCCTCCTTCCTTTATCAGAACCAAATCATCGGGACCATTGTGACGGTTGATGAGCGATGGGAAAAGGACAAAATGCATTGAAATTTGCTGATTCGACAAAAAAATTTCCTGATAAAAATAAAAATTTATTCATTTTCGAAAAATAATTTTAACAATGAGCATTTGCGCGTAAATTATCTATACACGTGTATTATTGGAAGTCATTGGAAAACACTAACCTAAACAGAAAAGCAGAAGATATGACAGATATGATCATAAAAATAAAATAAAATTAAGAATTGACGATTTTCCGCAAAAATAAAAATTTTTAAAAAGGTTGGGGCAATCTGGGAATTGAACCCAGGACCTCTCGCACCCGAAGCGAGAATCATACCACTAGACCAATTGCCCAGCTGTCGTTTGCTACTTTTATGTAGAACACCATATTTTAATTTTTGATAGGAAAATCATCAATTTCAGCAACCAAAAATAAAATTAAAAACGAGCTTAATTAGATTAGAATTCAAACCGATATTCGATAAATTTTTTAAATGAATTTCCCTCTTTAAAAAAGCAAAAATTCTTCGATCGATTATCACACGGTAAAAAAAAAAACAATCGTAACGTAACGGTCATTGAAAAAATCATCCCTGAAAGTATTTTACCGAAAACCGCCAATTCACACCAGATCATCCACTGACGAACTGTCGTCCTCCTCCCGGTGATGTCCCATCTTCTTCGTTTTGGTCCTTCGTTCAAAGCTTTGGCCGCTTGGACCGATGATCTCTGTCGCCTCCCCAACCGAGTCCATCTCCAACTCGAAGGCCTCCGATTCGTCGGAGGAGGAGTCCAAGCCGGCCAACGACAGATTCGACTGTGATTCGCCTCTTCCGCCCGTTGTGGAGGTCAGCAACGCCTTGTAGGGTCCTTTTGTCTTCCGCGTTGATTGCGCTTTCCTCTTTGGCGGTCGCTGTGATTGGCCTAAATTTCGCAAAAAAATATTCTTTTCTATATAAGCATCTGATTTAAAAGACCAAAAATTGACCGTTTAATGCCCCGCTGAGCTGGGAGATCTGCTGTTGTCGTTGATTGCGTCGCAATTTGGTCAAAAGCAGCAAAAAGAGGGAATAGCTGACCGAGAGCATGCCGAAGGTGACGAAGAACACCGAGGAGGGGGCAAATGCTTCAAGAGGAAGTTGGCCTGAGTAATTTATAGAGGAACAAATTTTAAAAATATTTTTGAAAATTGTATAAATTAGAAACTTTTGTGTAGAAATTTCAAAAAAGAAAATAGATTTTCGATATCTCAAAAGGCACAATTAAAATTATAATATTATTACCATCACTGCCCTTCCACCATGCAAAAACGGTCGGACCCGCCAATTTGCCGAAGGCCATTGCAGTGATGAAACGTCCCGAAGCCATAAGCATGGAGGAATGGGCAGAGGCACATTGCCAGGTGAACAAAAGCAAGGGAATGTTGGCGGCAGAAAATCCCTATAAAATTTGTGGGAAATACGAGAAATTCTATGAAAAATTGAAATACCGAAAGTGCAAAGCCAGAAAGGGTGGTGAAGGGGCTAGAAGTGAGCGAAAAATGGAGAACAGCGCAGGAAAAGATGGAAATGAAGTAGAGGGAATGTAGAGAGGCGGATTTGGTCGCAAAAGATGGCCTAAAAATAGGAAAAAATAAAAATGAAAAATATTTGATACCTTATCACAAAAATAAGCCGGCCAACGCTCAAAGATGCCCAGAAAATCGACGCAGGTGGAATGTGTAGAGAACCAAAAGGAATGGAAATGGCGGACTCGGACATGGACAACTCCAAAAGAGCACAAAGCGCGGCATGAATCGCACAAATGGACATGGAAAGGACGTGGCACATCAATGGTTCGCTGTGGGCGGAAGGAGGGGCGAGAAGCTGAAGGGTTAAAAATTGTCAGAAAAAAATTTAGAGTAAAAATGAAAATTTTGACCTTGGCCAAGTGCTTATATTGTGTGGAACAAATCGGATGGTCCAAAGCACAACAGCAACAAAAGCCGAGTAAAATCGGGAGGATCAAGGCGCAGAGAACGATCAATTGGGCTGTGGAAAAGAGACGAAATGAAGGCACAGGAGATGAACCATTTATTTGAGTATTGCGAGAAACCTGAAATAAAAAAACGAAAATTATTCAAAAAAATGAAAAAATCAAATTACAGCTGTGGTTGTTGGGATAGAATGATGGACTTCTTTTGTCGTGGTCATAGGAGTTGTTGTCGTGGTTGTAGTAGTTGTTGTTGTTGGAGGTGGCGTAGTTGTTGTAGTGGTACTGGTTGAAGTTGTTGTGGGAGTAGTTGTCGTAGTTGGCATTGACGTAGTAGTAGTTGTCAAAGTGTCGGTTGTCGATTTCTTAATAAAATCTAATTTTATCATAATTATAACCAATAAAACTAAAACTCATCAGAAAGGGGATTATAAAAATGTAGAAAATTATTCCAATAAAACCTAAGGGAAATTTTTTGAAGTTTAAACGAATTTTTTTAAGGAAATTGATCAATTTTTTGCCTTTGGTGAAAATTTTCGAAAATTTTTTCAAAAAAAAATTTTTAACATGGGGTACCCTGTTGATTTTTGTTGTCTTGGCATTTCGGGGGAGGGGGGGGG
>LDKF01000780.1:5761-18407 GCA_001026735.1 Rotylenchulus reniformis | reverse complement strand
TGAAATTTTTCGAAATTTTCGAAAAAATGCGAAAAAACGTGTTTTTTCGAAAAATTTCAAAATTTTTCCGGTAAATTCGAAAAAATAAAAAAGCCAAAAGATAGAGCATAAAATTCTGCATATTTTCGACATTTGAAGTTTAGGTCTAACAAGCCTTTAAAAAAAGTTATGGCTGTTTCGAAACTCAGATCATTCGAAACTCAGATAGGTAGCCAAAATAAAATAAAAAATCGAAAAGTGAAAAATAAAAATCAATGGACGCTTCCGCATCGAAAAAATAATTTTTAAAAACTAAATCTAGCGCCTTATGGCAATTTCCGCTTCAAAAGATCACAACTCAAACACAAAGAAGAGAAAAAAGAGAGCATGAGAACGGAAAAGATAAAAATATTAATTAGAGAGCGAGAGAATATTGCAGAAAGCAAAGAGAAAAAGAAACAGACAGAAAAGACAACAATTGATGTGTGTGCGGAGGAGGCAAAGTCAGAGAAACGAAAGAGTGTGGAAGAGGAGAGTTTAGCGCTTTGGGGTTCTTTGCGCTTGCTGCGTGCCCTGTGTCTCACCCAAATTTTTTGCGCTTTTCCTCTGCGTCTCTAACAAACACAGACTTTTGCTCACCCTTAGAGTTGGGACTTGAAAAGGGCTACCTATCTGAGTCCCGAATGATCCGAGTACCGAATCAGCCATAACTTATTTGTAAGACTTGTTAGACCAAAAGTCTAAATGTCAAATATATGCAGAATTTTATGCTCTATCTTTTGGATTTTTTGGTTTTTTGGATTTCCCATAAAATTTTCGGCGCTAGTTAAAAGGATGGTATTTTTGGGACTCTAACTATCCTTTGAGTCTCGGATGACTATTTTGAGTCCAAGCAATATAAATTCATTTATCATTAATAGAGAACACAATTTATCACACAACATTATAATTTTTTTGCAATATGTTTACAAAGGCCTCACATAAATGCTCTTCTCTAGCCCTAGCATTTTGTCTGAATATCGCTTCAATCATATATGAATCCGTCAAATTTCTAAAATTTCTAATGAAAAAATTATTTCAATTTTCTAAAATTTCTAATGAAAAAATTTTAAATTTCTAAAATTTCTAATGAAGAAATTAACACACGTACAAAAATACAGTAAACACAATGAAATTTGAAGGCCGTGACTCAAAAAGTTAGAGTCCCAAAAGTTAGAGTCCCAAAAATACCATCCTTTTAACTAGTGCCAAATTTTCGAAAATTTTCGAAATTTTCGAAAAAATGCGAAAAATCGGGTTTTTGCGAAAAATTTCGAAAATTTTCTGGGAAATCCAAAAAACCAAAAAAGCCAAAAGATAGAGCATAAAATTCTGCATATATTTGACATTTAGACTTTTGGTCTAACAAGTCTTTAAAAAAAGTTATGACTGATTCGGTACTCGGATCATTCGGGACTCGGAGCGGTAGCGCTTGAAAAGTTGAAAACCGTGAAAAACACGTCACGTAAGATTAATAATTCGAGCTGAAAATTGCTTATTCTTATTTAAAAAATAAAAAATTTTTATTGACAATTTTGCAGATTTAACTTTGCAAATTGCGACACATATATCATAAAATAATGATAATTCGACTAAAAGTTGCGCATTTATTCATTGTCTTGGCCACAATTCTGGCGTTGAGAACGGACGCCCAACCGCCCGAGATCACAGTGCCCAGCGAAGTGCAAATTCAATTGGCTACCCGCAACGTGGACTTGACCACCCAAATAGTCAAGGTTTGGGTTTAGGATTTATTAATACGCAAAAAACTCTAATTTTTTAGGTGAAAACCGAGTACGAATTGAAGAATAACGGCAAAGAAGATGTGAGTAATTTTGTGCACACAATTCTGGCCGATGAAGCAAAACACCTTTCATGGATGTCAGCATTTGAGAGCGGCAAGGAGTCCAGCAAGTTCCGCATTTCGAAGGTTGGAAAATCATAAATTTTTGGCTTATCAAATTTTGAAATTAAGGTCAAAGTCAAGGGAGCGCCAGAGGGTCTTGTGTTCCACAAAATCGAATTGCTCAATTTGCTCGCCCCCGGCGCCAGTATCAAGCTTATCGTGGATTATGCATTGACTGAATATTTGGTCCCATCGCCGAAGGAAATCGCGCAAGAGGAAAACCAGTGGGGATTTTTCACCATACACAAAAATTATATTTTTCAAAAGATACAATAGAATTTTTATTTGAGCGTTCAGGCTGGTCATCTACTCCAGTACGGCAAATGTGCTCAGCGCGTATCCGGTTGTAAAGGAGAGTTGTGCCTACAAAATCGGCTCCATCAAACCCATCTCCTTCACGGAAGCAGCCCCAAGCAAGCACCAATCTGACAAAATCAACTATGGACCTTACGAGAACAGCAAGCCGTATGCGAAGGTAGGATTCGGTTCAGCATCTTAAAAAATTAGTCAAGGTTAGAAGAATAGAAGAACTAGGTTAGAATTTTTTGCTAACTCGGACCATGATCAAATTCAAACCAAGGCCCACTTGTTTGATTTTTTTGTAAACTCACTCTAAAATAATTTGAACCCGTAAAAAGATCATTTTCCCGTAGAAATCCATCTCCATTCACTACGAGAACAATGCGCCCTTCCTGGTCGCCACAACCGTGGAGCGCCTGATTGAAGTGTCCCACTGGGGAGGCAATATTGCCGTCGAAGAGCATGTCGAGATTGTGCACAAGGGCGCGCAACTGAAGGGTTCATTTTCTCGCCTCGACTTCCAAATGGATCGTCGCGGAGCTCGTCAGCCGGTGGTCAAGAGTTTCAAGGTGTATTTTGAGTCGAAAAAGTGGGATTTTCATGCAAAAATCCCTATTTCAGACCATTTTGCCGGCTGCCTCCGGCGACATTTACTACCGAGATGAGATCGGCAACATCTCCACCTCCAATGTTTATCCCCGGTCGGACCGTGTCGAAGTGGAACTTCGGCCCCGGTTTCCGCTGTTTGGCGGCTGGCGGACCAATTATGTGTTGGGATACAATGTGCCAAGGTAAAATTCATCATTATTGATTTATTTCTCCCATTTTTATCCGCCAATTTAGCACTTCGTTCCTTTTCCATTCTGGCTCCAATTATGCACTGAAAATGAAGATGATGGATCGTTTGTTTGACAACGCTGTGGTGGAAAAGTTGCGGGTCAAGATCATTTTGCCGGAGCTGAGCAAGTCCGTTTTTATGTTTTTTTTCTTTAAGGATTTTAAACTCCTTCTAGGCTTATATAAATGGATTCAGATGGTGTCATTCACTTTTTTAATTTTGTGGAATCTCGTTTTTTAATTGATTTTTAAAATTAGAACCGTCAGCAAAGCCCCTTTTAAAAATAATTTCTGAATAAATAATTTACATTATTTTCAGAAACATCAAGCTGGTCACGCCCTACTCGGTGAAGCGGCTACCGGATGAGGTGCATAAAACGTACTTGGACATATCCGGACGACCGGTGATTGTATTGGAGAAGGAGAACCTGATCAACAACCACATCCAGCCCTTCACCGTATGTCGGGGACAGGGNCTCGTTACGGGCCTGGTCGGGGAATATTTTTGTGAATTATATTTTTTTTTGTTATTTTTCAAGCTCTATTACGACTTTGAGCGCATTTATATGTTGCGCGAACCGGCCATGGTCGTCGGGGCGTTTGGCATTTTGTTCTTGGCCGCCATCATTCTGTTCCGGCTCGATTTCAGCATCGCAAACAAAGTGAGAATTTTGACGAATTTTCATTTATTCGGACCAAAATTTTTAAAATTTCTTAAAAATTTTAGGACGAAAAAGAACCATCGGCTGGACATGCAAAGAAGGATTAATCAGCATCTTGTGCTCCAGTGATTTCGCCTATTTTTTGACATTTTTGTTGTGATCCTTTCAAATGATTAATAATTTATTTATTTGTTCATTTTTCAGGTTCTTTGGCTCCCATTCGGTTTTGTTATTTCCTCATTTTCATCGAGTTTAATTAATTATTTATTTATTTTGTTAAATGAAAACCTTTAATAACGATTTAATGGTGATTGAATATTATGGTTTAATTACCCAATTTGAGCATACAAAATCTGAATAAACATATCATTCCCATCATTCTTTTTTTAGAAGAACATGAATCCCAATGAACGCAAGAAACAAACGCATCTTCGCTGTGAAAGGCAGAGACGAGAAGCAATCAACAGCGGTTACAACGAATTGAAGGATCTGTTGCCAGCTTCAGCGTCATTCGTCGGCTGCAAAACTACGAATGCCGCCATTCTCTTTCGGGCAGCGGATTATGTCAAATCGCTGGAGCACTCACTGGACAAAAATGTGGACGAATTGGCCAAACTACAAACCCAATATGCTGCTTTGGAGATGATTTTACAACAATACGAAAATTTTTCTTTGAATTCGCGCTCTTGCCCAACACTTCAACTGCAAATGCTTCAACTCTTTCTTGACACATGCTTCGATTCGTTTCTTTTCAACGTTGATTTGTCAACTTACCAAGCCCTTACCAGCTCCCTGTTGCTTTGGATCGAACGTCTTGATTTTCAAGGCACCTCGGACGCACTCACCAACCAGATTTACAGCAAGAATCATTGATGAAAAACGATCACTTTTCCAATTAAAACATCTTTTCAATCTTATATATTGTAAAATTGCTTTAATTTAACTTTTACGGAAAACTACTAGATTCAAAAAAAAAATGAAAATACGAGAAATATTACAAAGTATGTTTTAATCAGGGTCAGGGTTACCATATTGGCTTTTTAGGGGTCCCATGCTTGGAAAATTAAAAAGTGCTTTTTTAAAGAATTTGCGGCAATGGTAAAGAATCCGGGACCCAAAAAAATTTTTTTTTTAATTATTCAGATACCAATGTAAAAAAGACTTCCCCTGGGGTAATTTTTGATGCTGAATCCGATTTTGACATCCATTTTGACGTCCTACGTCATCTGACGTCACTTTTTGACGCTGACGTCAAAAAGAGAAGAAGAATAAGGAGATGTGCGGGACGAACGAGGAAATGCTGCCCTCTTATTTGGAGGAGTTCCAGTGGAGGCAAATCTACGGGAAGAAGACAATCACAGCTTTTGATAATCTATTGGATCAGATTAGCAATTTTTACCCCGTCAACAACTGAATTTTACTATTTTTCCTTTCTTTTTACTTTCTATTGTTTTTTATTTTTTGTTTGCCGATCCCCTCGGGAAGTCAAGGCTTCTGAGGGGATTGGTGAAAACATCAAAATCGGATTCAGCATCAAAAATTACCCTACGAAGTTGTTTTTTGATGAATTTTCAAAAAAAAATTCCGTAAATCGTCCCACGCTTTCGCCCGAGTGCCGCATATCATTCGATTCCTCTCCCCAAGTGGAGCACGAATATGCAAAAATTTCTTGCCGGAGTGCGTCCGGAAAGAAAGTTTCCGGACCGGAAAATTATCAATCGTCATTTCGTCCATTGTCGTTTCGTAGTTTTAAATAAAAAAAGAGTACTAATAATGTTGATCAATGACTTATAGTCCTCATAGCTAGACGGTTCAATAGGTGAGTGCTGGAAGATTATTAATTTTTACACCTAGAATCTTATTATTGGGCTCGCCTTCGGCGAGCCCAATAGTAAGTTCTGGATATAAAAATTAATAATCTTCCAGCCCGCATCTATTGAACCGTGCATTTGCCTAAGCCCCCAACGGCTCTCGTGCATAACCGGGCTATAATGAATATGAGATTTAGATTATTTGTCACGTGTATGCATATAATTGGGAGTGTACAACAATTTTATATTAAAACTACGAAACGACTAATGGACGAAATGACGATTGATAATTTTCCGGTCCGGAAACTTTCTTTCCGGACGCACTCCGGCAAGAAATTTTTGCATATTCGTGCTCCATTTGTGGAGAGGAATCGAATGATATGCGGCATTAGGGCAGAAGTGTGGGACGATGAGGGTTCCGGAAAGAATTTTTCCGGTCCGGAAACTGCTTTCCGGACGCACTCCGGCAAGAAATTTTTGCATATTCGTTCACCACTTGGGGAGAGGAATCGAATGATATGTGGCACTAGGGCGAAAGCGTGGGACGATTTACGGAACTACAGCCATTTTTTTGACGTCAGCGTCAAAAAAGTGACGTCAGATGACGTAGGACGTCAAAAGGATGTCAAAATCGGATTCAGCATCAAAAATTATCCTCGGGGAAGTCTTTTTTATTGCTTGCTCGGCCGCCAGAACCAGATCAATTTGCAAAAATTTTTCGGTCGAGCGTGAACTTTGAAACGAAAAGTACAGTTTGGATTATAATTCGGTTAAAAACCAAACCTAGAGAAAAAAATTTGATGTCAAGAAATAGAGCTAATTATTAGCTACAGAATGAGCCTAAGCCCATCCGAATTGGCCCAGTGTAAAATAAGTTACGGCCAAAATGATCACTTGTATCGACCAATTTACAAAAAAGCTCGCACGGATGATTATCCTGGCCATAACTTTTGTTAGACTAGGCCAATTCGGGTAGGCTTAGGCTCATTTTGCAGCTAATAATTAGCTCTATCTTTTCACTCCAATTTTCATTTTTCTAGAGTTTGTCGCGGACACCACCGCGATCCCTTTTCCGGTCCATTCCATTAACCATCATCTTTTGTTTCACATTCCCATAATCGATCTTTGGGATCACTTAGGGAGGGGCTTATTCTCGATCTTCTTCCCACGACGGATCCCGGGGCTCGGAGGTTATTCATTCTTTTTCTTTCCCATCTTTCCGCACCTTTCTCTGCTCCCAACTTTCCGTCCCCCATTGCTTTACAATTTTTCACCCTTTGCTTGGATTGTCTTTTCTTCGTGTTGCCCATATAAAGTTATCCAAGAAAGAGGAGTTTCGGCACCCGAATTTGACCGAAACAGAGTTCGTTTGAGCCGAGTTAAACCCAAACTGTACTTTTCGTTTCAAAGTTCTCGCTCGACCAAAAAAATTCTGCAAAATGATCTCACTCTGGCGGCGGAGCAATACATTGGTATCTGAATAATTAAAAAAAAATTTTTGGGTCCCGGATTCTTTACCATTGCCGAATTTGCTTTATTTTTGGGTCTGAAAGAATTATTATCAAAATTAGCTTAAAACTCCATAAAAATGATCAATTTTCTTTAGAAAAAAGCCATAATTTTTCAAATTTTCTGCCTTTTTTTGAAAAAATTTCGAAATTTTTTTGTGAATCTTCAATTTTTCTAATGAAAACATCTCAAGATATGGTTAAATTGGTTTTAAAAAGGCTTAATATTCTTTTTAAACAAAATTTTTGAATTTTTAGGTGGTGTCAACCCATAATATCACCTTCCAAAATATCACCACCCAAAATATCACCACACCCAAAATATCACCACCCAAAATATCACCACCCAAAATATCACCACACCCAAAATATCACCACCCAAAAAATCAACGTAAAAAACATGCGTGAAATAAGGAAGCAAATTTATTTTTTTTAAATTTTTATTACATATCATCGATTTTAAATCTTTTCAAAATAAAAATATGTATCAATAAATTTCTAAAGAATAAAATTCCAGAACAAATTTCTTAATGAAATATAACAACAAAAAATAACAATAAAAAATCGACCCTGATCATGATCATTCCCCAAAATGGACATAGTGTGAAAGTATGCGTAAATAATCCCCTGGATGAATCTCGTTGTAACGGCCAATGGTATTGAGGATGCGCTCGTTGCTTGCACGATATTCGGGACGCGAGTACAGTGGTACTTCTTCGCCAGCATCGATCCGCACACACAGAAGATCAACCCGGACCTGTTCCGCCAACAGTGCTTTAACGAGCTTGAATGGATTGGGGTGGTTTGAGTTTAAAAAAGAATTATGCTTAAATTGATTGAATTTAAATAATAGTGATTGGGAGCCGAAAAAAGTCCGGAAAATTAAATTAAATAATTATAATTTGCTACTATTCTTATAAATCTGATCATATGATTTATTTTTTTTNAACCTGAAGATACTATTGAATGTGCGGTGCCAGCTCTCGGCACTGTTATTAGTCCTCGGTAAATTTTCAAGTGTAGTACTTTTACTATTCCACATTTCCAAGGGAAAACGAGGTCGAACTAGAGCTCTTCCCACCCAAGTTCGTTCAAAATAGTCCAGAAAATCCCAAATAATTTTTTTGATAAATTTTTAATTTGCTAAAAAATCACTTGTGTTGCTATGTCATCATCGCCACGATGTTCAAACAAAAGCTCAGCCAAGCCGTAAAAATGATCTTGAATGTGCTCAATGCTGCAAAAAGCTAAGGCAGAGAAGCATTTAAGCAAAGTGCGGAGATCGGCGTCTTCCCTTAATTAACGATTATTTAAAAATTTTGGAATTTGAAAAATTACTTATAAGCTGCTGAAAGACCTTTGTCCTGGATGTTGCGCCAAATACTTTGTGTAAAATGAAAATGGCAGCCCTTTATTCGGATTTCAGGAAAACAATGGCGCAGGGCATTGTATTCGGCAATCTCGAAATCGATTAGTATTGCAGTTGGCGTGTGCGGCATATGGGGGATCAGCAATTGGAGTGCCTTGACATATATTGCTTCTGTTTTCGATGGAAGTAAAAAGTAGACGAATGGCAACACCTATTTTTTGGATTTTTATTCTCTATTCCCATTCATTCCCCACACCTTTCCTTTGTAATGACCATGGATGACCCAAAGTTGATACCACAGTAGAGGCGCTGATTTGAAAGTGCCATCAGCCAGCCACGTTGGACACGAACAAAGCCGGTTGATGTCAGTCCGACTGCCAAATGCCATAATCCTTTGTGGATCCTGCGGACCAGTGTCATCCAGCAAAAATTCTTCACGGACCGCTGTACGTGTTCGACGGAGTTGGGCTGGAATTTGGACCTCTGCTAATGATTGCGGGATTTCTTCTGGCCCAATTCCCATTGCTTTGCGTTTCCTGCTGGCCGTTTTCTGCAAGTTTACTGGCTTTGGCAGATGGATTTTTGCGCCTTCACTTGCTCCTTCCAAAGCACTGTTGACTATAGCTCGCGGAGCATTCGCTTGGACTAAAAAATAAAAAATTGAAATGCATAAAAAAGTTTTTCATTAACTCAAAATTACTAATTAATTTTCTGAATTAAAATCCAGAAATTTTTATCTAAAATCCTGAGACTTACAAAAATGATTTTATTATATATTTAACAACTGATTTTTATTTTTTCCTAGACTAATAAAATTCTTGAAACCTGTTGCGCTTCCTTTGACATTGTGTTTTATAATTAGACATTCATTGCGCGTTGGACTTGGTGCGTGGTTATGTTCCTTGGTGACAGTCACTTCGTTTTCTGTGTTTGTAGTGGCACATCCAGGACATTTCGCTGATTTCCACTGGTCACACCGCCAGTATGGTTTTCCAGCTTTGTATCTTGTGTATGCATATCCCTCATGTAGTAATTTTAGGGAGCCTTTCTGCGATTTAATGAAAACTGCCATTCTCAATTATCTATGCAAAAATATGAATTTATAAAATAGATCCAAAAATGAAAGAGCAAAAAAAAATTATTAAAATAAACAACAGAATTAGGAATAATATAAATATAACACATCACATTTTTAAAGGTTATTTGCATTGGTGATATTTTGGGTGTGGTGATATTGGGTCACTGGCAGCTCGAACCCTTGACAACTCGAACCCTGGCAACTCGAACCCTACAACTCGAACCCTTGACAACTCGAACCCCTGACAGCTCGAACCCCTGACAACTCGAACCCTCGACAACTCGAACCCCAGACAACTCGAACCCCAATAAAACTCGAACCCCATTTTTTTTAAATTTTTACAAAAAATTCAAATTTAGACAAACAATAATAGAAATATGTTTTAAATGACAAAATACATTGACTTAGAAAATCAATAATGAATGTAGGGCACTTTTTTACTTTGTATCCGCTTTTTGACCCCCAAAATTTTAGGAAATTTTTTTCCCATTTGTTATTCAAGAAAAACTTCCTTGGGGTAATTTTTGACGCTGAATCCGATTCTGACGTCCATATTGACGTAATGCATCATCTAACGTCATTTTTTGACGCTGACGTTAAAAATTTATTTTTCATTTTTATTAATGGCTTTCTTAGGGTAATTTTTGACGCCGAATCCGATTCTGATGTCCTTTTTATAGTGGCGCACCATATTATAATATATACTTACATCTTCATTAATTTGATTGACAGGCATCACATTCAAAAAATCTCCATTAATTTGATTGAAAGGCATCACATTCAAAAAATCTCCATTAATTTGATTTGTTACAAACAAATTTAAAAAAAATGGGGTTCGAGTTTTATTGGGGTTCGAGTTGTCAAGGGTTCGAGTTGTCGAGGGTTNTATTTTGGGTGGTGATATTTTGGGTGTGGTGATATTTTGGGTGGTGATATTTTGGGTGTGGTGATATTTTGGGTGGTGATATTTTGGAAGGTGATATTATGGGGTTAACCCTTTTTAGGTCATATTTTGGGGAAAAAATTTCCCTATTTTTTGCCTATTTTCGCTAGATAGCTCCCTATGGCGCTAGTTGCAAAGTGGTTTCCTTTGAAAACTAATGAAAACATTTGAAAAACTTGAAAACATTTGAAAACCAAAAAAAAATTTTTTTTGTTTTCCCAATTCTTTTGCTCAAAAATTAATTAAAAACTCAAAAAAAAAGTAAAAAAAAAATTTTTGGTTTCAAAATGAAAAGGGTCCCCCCTGTTAAATTTGTGGGTTTTCAAAGGAAACCACTTTGCAACTAGCGCCGCTCCCTATTTTCTCCCTATTTTGGCCTTTTTTTGCTCCCTAATAGGTCCCTATGTTGGCTTAAGAGAATTCCCTAAAACTTTTCACCCTATTCATCATATTTGCATCATTTTACCTTAAAATTTTCTTATTTAAATTAGTCACAAAGAAATTTACAATGTTTTTATAAAACTATGCTTTTTTCGAGCAATTGCCCCAGCGAAATGCTTTTTTTGGGCCTTGAATGCTTTTTTTAGAAAAAAAAATATGGCAACCCTGGTATTATTAATGGGTCGGCAAATTGTGACTCAAGTGCTAGTTAATGAATAAAAATGATATTGAGCCGAAACATCTTTTTTTATACAAAGGTTATGGTCAGACCATTTTTGCAGGTTTTATTCACAAAAATTCATTGATAAGAAAGATCGATCCGATGTTTAATTAAATGCATTAATTGATGGAGGCGATGGTGCTGGAGGATCAAACCGCACGCAGTCTTCTTTGCACGTGTTTTTTGGTGCATCATCCACTTTGCTATAAAATTAAAATAGTCTCTATTAAAAAACCAAGAGTTCTCGGTAGGGAGACATCCAAAACGCCAGCGCTTATCAAGAGCTTAGACGCAATCCAGAAAAAGATCTTGATATCAAAACAACAATCACAAAATTGGCTACCAAATAAGCCTATGTAAAATCGGCGTAAAAATCCTGTAGAAATCAAATTTTATTTTCGGCGCTACGATTTTATGACACGAAAACATTCCATGTTAAAGTATTGTTGTTTGTTTCTTTTTCTTCGATTTATCCCCCTTTTATGTGCTATTTTGCAAGAAGGAATTCGCTTCAAAAGATCATAGAAAAGTCGGCGCTAGTTGCAAAGTGGTTTCCTTTGAAAACCCACAAATTTAACAGGGGGGACCCTTTTCATTTTGAAACCAAAATTTTTTTTTTTGCTTTTTTTTTTGAGTTTTTAATTAATTTTTGAGCAAAAGAATTGGGAAAACAAAAAAAAAATTTTTTGGTTTTCAAATGAAAAGGGTCCCCCCTTTTCATTGGTTTTCAAAGGAAACCACTTTGCAACGAGCGCCGAAAAGTCCATTTCTATCTAGCGACTATTTTAATTTTAAATCCACCCAAATTGGCCCATTCCAAGAAAAGTTATGGCCAAGATAATCACACGTATTAGCCAATTCCGAAAAAATTGCGTATTTTTGCCATAATTTTTTTTGTAGTGGGCCAATTCGGATGAGCTTAGAAGCATTTGTAGCATAATTTCAAATCTGAATTTTTATTTGTTTTAAATTATTTTACGGGTTTTTTTTAGTAATTCACTTAAATGCTACACCATTCCCCTCGTCACCCCGGCCACCATTCGGCCGTTGCGATCCTTTCGTTGGCTTTGCACAGTCAGGCGCAACACGGGCCAGCAACAGCCAATATTCCTCTGCTGGGGCCAGCAGTTCGCCTTTTACTCGCCCATTACGACCTGAAAAGTGAGGGGCTAACCGCGTCGGGACCGAAGAAAAACATCATCAAAAGGTTTGTTGCCTTTATGGCAATTTAAAATATTTTGGTTTTATATTTCGTAAAAATCCTAAAGTTTATTTTTCATTAGGTTTATTTTACAAAAATCCTAAATTTTTATTTAGACTAGGGGTGGATTTAGGGGTACATACCCCCAAGCCCAAAATATATATAAAAAAATGCAGGGAGTCGGGGAAAAAGGGAAGAAAAAAAAATCGAAATTTGTGAGGAAAATTGACCAATTTTCAAAAGAAATGGGTAAAAAGAATTTTCTTCGGCGTCACCTTTCGGGCCGCCAACACCCGCTAAAAAATTTTTTGGTTAAGCTCTGGACATGAGTACCCCTACCCCCCCCCCCCCC
>LDKF01000779.1:27898-41842 GCA_001026735.1 Rotylenchulus reniformis | reverse complement strand
CAACAATGGGTTGTGAATGGGGGGTTACCCAGCAGATTGTCTAGTTGCCCCCACATTAACAATAAGGCATGAGAGAAACGTCGGAGGGGGGTGGGGGATGATTTGTCCGGTCAGAAACAATGGTACCACCTGTAGAATTCTATCCCCAATTGCCAGTCCGCTTCCACTACATCTTTCCTTTAGCCCTTTCACATAGTAAAGGTGTTGCATGCGTTCGTTGGGAAAAGTTTCCCTTCCTGCGAAACTGAACCCAAAGCCATCTTCTTCTAAAAATGCGAAATGAAAACAATTAAACATCGAATAAATTAACATCAGGCCCGTAGTGATATAAGGGGTAATCCTCCAAAGAAAGGGATGGGTGGGGTAATTTTTCGACCCAAAAAAGGAGATTATTCCCGGGCAAAATTGATTTTTTGGCATGCCTACAAAACAACTATTGATCAAAATCACTACTATTCATTTTAACTATTTTTCATAATCACTAATCTATTAAAAACTATCAAAATCACTACTCTACTAAAAACTATCAAAATCACTACTGTTCATTTCCACTATTTTTTCAAAATCACTACTCTACTAAAAATTATCAAAATCACTACTGTTTTTCGCTACTAAGATTTTCGCATGCCAAATTTCAAAATTAAGTAAAAATATATGAGGCAGGACTGTTCAATAGGTGAGTGATGGATGATTTTTGATTTTTAAATGCAAAATTTTTTATTGTTGGGCTCGCCTTCGGCGAGCCCAATATTAACAAATCTTGCATTTAAAAATCCAAAAATCATCCAGCCCGCACCTATTGAACATGGCTTTTGGCCTAAGCGCCCCACGGAAGCCATAGATGGCCGGGTTTTCTATCGATATCGCATTTGTTAATGAAAAATAGTGGTAGTGGAAAATAGTAGTGATTTTGATAATTTCTGGTTAGAGTAGTGATTTTGATAGTTTTTAGTAGAGTAGTGATTATGAAAAATAGTTGAAATGAATAGTAGTGATTTTGATCATTTCTAGTAGAGTAGTGATTTTGATAGTTTTTAGTAGAGTAGTGATTTTGAAAAATAGTTGTTTTGTTGCACAGCGGATTTTTTTTTTGCTCGTCGCCAACCCTCCCTCCCCTTCCAGCAATGGTCCCCCTAACAATAAGTCCCCAACAGATTTTCCTGCTGGTGACAGGGAAATGGAAAAATCATTAAAAACTCCCCCTTTTTCAGATAAATCCGCTGTGTTTTTCCTATCTGCACAGTGTTTCCCTGTTGCAAAGCCGTGACGACTGGAGTAATCCGTTGCAAATTTGTTGGCGATTTTATGGGCATTTTTCGTCGAAAAAATGTCAATGATGGGGTAGGAATAGTGCTTAACTCACGAAGTCGAAACCGAGCTCGTGCAAAAGACATCTAAAAAGAAATTAACAAAATAAGCAAAGAAAAAAATTGCAACCCTTTCACAGGATAATTCATTGATCTCCACAATTTGATCGCCAATTCGCAATCTACCATCATTCCAAACCCTGCCTTTTTCTTCTATGGATCTAACTTCCACGGCCAATAACTTGGTCGGATCTGCCGGATCAGGCACGGCAGAAACCTTAAAGATTTTAATATTAATAAATTTAAAAAAATTGTACCTCCAAACCCAAAGGTGTAACTTGATCCTCACAATTGTCAGCAGAAAGTACAATACGCTAAAAAGGTTTTATAATATAGTTAAAATGAAGCACTTAAGATTTTAATTAAATCGATGAGATGGCAAGAGAAAGATCAGCTATTTTGATCACGAAAATTATTTAAAATTAGGATGTAAAACAATTTTAAACAAACCAATAATCGACATTATTATTATTATTTTCTCTAAAACAAATCAATAAAACCTGAATATTGTAAAAATTCCTATCAAATGCCATCCATTTTTCGTTCATTTGTTGTTCAATAATTTCTTTAGCCTTCATGAAGCAATCAGCTATTCTAGATTTTCTAGCATTCCCTTTGATCCAGTCGTCTTCTTCGGTACCGGTGATGTTGTTTCCATCTGGAAAATAATCATTTGTCAATTTTTATTTAAATAATTTAACCTTCAAAGTGAACTGCATGAATATCACAATTTTCAGCAGATTTTTTGTTGGAATTTCTGGTAAGGATCGAAGGAGATTTCCGGGTGATTTGAGCTATGGGTTGTGCAGATGACTCTTGAGGAAATAAAAAAAAGAAATGAATTAAGGAAAAAATGAGAGAATGAAACTTTTTAAAATCATCTAGGCCAAAACAATTAGTAATGACAGAGTAAAAAGGGCATTGCCAGAAAAAAAAATAAATTAAAAGTATGATAAAATTATTATTTCTTATTTTCTGAAAATTATGAAAAAAGCACTGAAATCTAAAAAATTATCATGTTAACAAGAAAATTGTATTACTTTTATGATTTTGATTTAATGAGGCTTTTAAAAAAATTTCCAAGGGCACTGCCAGAAATTTTTTTTTACAAGCGTGCCTGAACTGGGAATGACGAAGAGCAAAAATTTTAGCCTTTTTAAAAATTTTTCGAAACAAATAAGAGATGTCAGCGAAACCAGGGCCGTAGTCAAGGGGGGCTTCGTCCTCCCGCGATACACGAAAAAATAAAAAAAATTTCGCGGGTTCATAGAGGAAAGGGAAGAAAAAATAACGAAAAATTCGTAAGAAAGGGTCAAATCTTTAAAATTTTCTTCTGCGGCCCCTATAGAACAGTGGCTAATTACTTTTGCCAAAAAATTGTCAAATTTCTATTTCTTGCGAAATGGACCTGAAACTTAATTTTCTTTGGCGGCCGCCGAAACTTTTTTTTTGCTCGTCAGGCTGTCCACCACGAAAAAAATCGATTTTTTGGATTAAACTCCCTCAAAAAAACCGACCCCTGGCTTGAGCGGACCCAACAATTTCCGTTTATTTTCAAGTATATTAATTTAAATATTAAACAAAAAATATATGATCAAATTAGAACTGGGGACTAGAACCAAGGAACAAAAGTGTCAGATTCTGGAACCCTGTTTCCGTCTAATATATTTGCTTTGCTGAGTTCGTATTTTATTTACCTTTTCTCTGTTTAATTGGTGAAGATCTGTTAATTGGAATGTACAACTTGGATGCTGTATTTTCACATGGCTTTGGCGAAAGATCATCGTATATAGCTAATATCTGTTAGAAATTTTTTTTGAATGTTTTATTTAATTACCATATTTCTTACTGTAATGTAGTCAGATTTTGCCGGGGAATCAGAAATAAACATCCAATACCAATTTGGAATCAAATCAATAATAAAATCTAAAAAAAAAATTAATAACGCCTTTGCAGGGATATTGCCAGTATTTTCTGACAGGGATGAACTTGGGAGATTCGCTGACAAGTAAAATTTTTGGCGGTCCCGAAAAGGTAGCCTTAATTTTTTCATCGCCTCCCCGAATTGCCAGGTTGAAAAAATTTTCTAAAGGGACCCAGTTAATTCCGTATAAATTTTTAAATTTTCTCCGACTTCTTAATATAGTAAATTTTCTCCTAATTTAGGCCTAAGATCTAATTGCTATATAAGAATCCAAAAAATTTCCGGTATTTTTTTCAATAACCCCCAAGCATTAGCTTTTAAAAATTTTGTATGTAGTCCCCCTGCTAAAATGGGCAACGGCTCGTTACGGTCATGCCCACCATAAGGTGAGAGGTCACGGTACTTGTTTTGCACTGTCTTATTAGAACTTTGGATTTTCCCCATTATAGGGTCGATCGTCATCTCAGTAGTAAAAAATCAACGTAACCATTGAATTAGAATTTATTTTTAGCTCTAGGATTTTATGGGGGGGGGGGNNNAAACCAAATTTCAAATTAAGGCTAAAAATAAATGAGGCAAGGCTGCTGTTCAATAGGTGAGTGCTCTGTATGATTTTTTTATTTTTAAATGCAAAATTTTTTATTGTTGGGCTCGCCTTCGGCTTTTTTTGGTGGTACAACTCCGTTCAAACGGAGATTTTATATTAACAACCTTAAACTTGACCACCGTAAGGAAGTTAACATACTACGTACATCAATAAATTGATTTAAAATTAAAATAATCTCACGATAGAAATGGACTTTTCTATGATCTTTTGAAGCGAATTCCTTCTTGCAAAATAGCACAGAAAAATGGATAATTGGAGGAAAAATAAACAAACAACAATGATTTAACATGGAATGTTTACGCGTCTTAAAATCGGTAAAATGAGCGCAAAAAAGCCATTGAATTTCAATTTTTTTTATAGCTCCTCGATTTTTTGACGCGGAGACATGTTGTGTTAAAACATATTGTAGTCTGATTTCTTTTTCTATGTCCATTCACTTTTCCCATAACAGATGATAATAAGAAATTCGCTTCGAAAAATCGAGGATTCAAAGCGATTCAATCGGCGCCCAATTTTTATCGTACTTGTGCAGTTTAAATAAGTGTCGGATTTCAATCAATCACTTTATTTAAGAAAATACCAAAGAAAAGGGGGACGGCCCACTTACATCCTTTGGTTTTAGTAATAGGTAATAAAGGTCTATTTGGCATACAGCTTTATTGATTTTTAAAAATCCAAGCTTTAATGGCATTTTTATTTTTTGGTTTGAGTATAATTCTTTTCCTTAAATTCTTTGTATTGTTTATGGTTGAGTAAAGCTTGGGATCGATATGTGTAAGTAAGTCCATTAATGATTTTGTAAGCTAGTACTAAATCAAAAATCCTTCTACGATTATCCAGCGTTTGAAGCCCAAATAGTTCTAATCTGTTTTTATATGGGATATAAGGAAGTCGACATTTTTTAAGGGCTATTTTGGTAAAATATTTTATTTTTAGGATTTTTGACCCCCACCAGAGCAAAATTTATAGATGTTTAACATAATTATTTAAAAATAACATTCATTGAGTAATTTTTAACGCTGAATCCGGATCTGACGTCCATTTTGACGTAATGCGTCATCTGACGTCACTTTTTGACGCGGACTTCAAAATTTTTTTTTGAAAATCATCTCAAAACGTCTTCCCTGGGGTAAAATTTGACGCTGAATCCGAATTTAATGTCCATTTTGATGTAACGCATCATCTTATGTCACTTTTTGAAAATTTACTAAAAAAATTTTTGACGTCAACGTCAAAAACCAACGTCAGATGACGCATTACCCCAAAATGGACGTCAGAATCGGATTCAGCACCAAAATTACCGCAGGGAAATCAAGCGTCCATCATTTTTAGATTATTTTACGAAAAAAAGAATTTTAATCGTCAGGTGACGCAACACGCAAAAATGGATGCCAAAAACGAATTCAGCGCCAAAAGTTATCCTAGGGAAGATGATTTCATATAAATTTTTTTCAAAAAATGAAAAAATTTGACACGTAAACTGTACAAGTACCTTAAAATCATAGAGGCGGAAAAATAATTTCATTTCTATGTAAAATTCGGACTGGGTCGATTCATTGCCGCCGGTTCATTGCGGCCGCCAATTCATTGCTGCCGATTCATTGCCCGTTGTTGTAGGGCCGTTTCATTGCCCTATTTTAATTTTTTTCGCAGGCCACAAATTTCAAAAAATTTTCACAGCAAAAAATTGTAAAAAAATTTAGAGGCCTATAAGAATCCTATAATAAATTTGAGAATCGTCCGTGTGTGTGTGTCTGTCTGTCCGTCCCATTTCGAAATCTCCCTTTCAACTGGCAGCGAGGGGTAGAGACGCAGAGGAAGGAGTGGGTCAGAGAAAGAAAAGTGAGAGAGTGTGAAGAAGAGAGAGAGAGAGAGGTGAAAGTTGTGAGAGAGAAGGGTGTGAGAGTGTGATGAAAGATAAGGGTGAGAGAGTGTGAAGAAGAGAGAGAGAGGTGAAAGTTGTGAGAGAGAAGGGTGTGAGAGTGTGATGAAAGATAAGGGTGGGAGAGTGTGGTGAGGGAGAAGGGTGAGAAAGTGTTGTGAGAAATAATGGTGAGAGAGTGGCGAGAGATAAGGGTGAGAATGATGGGTGAAGTGAGGGGATGAGGAAAGGAAGTGGTTGGTTGATTTATTTATGGGTTGCATCTCATACCAAAACAACAAGATTATTTACTATACTATCTCACTTTTCTCTAACATCTTTTCTGTCTCTTCCCTTTCTCTACTTTCTCAGTCTGACCGAACAGGATTGAGAAAATGTGAGAGAGAAGGGGAGAGATTAGGGAGTGAGGTAACGGTGAGATAGAAGGAAGTGAAAGGTGAGAAAGTGAGGGGAGAAAGGAGAGAGTGAAAGACGAGAGAGAAGCGAGTGAGGTAAAGGGTGAGTGAAAGAAGGGAGTGAGAGAAAAGTGAGAAAGGGAAGGGGAGAAGGGAGGGAGAGAAAGGCGAGAAGGGGAGGGGGAAGGGAGTGAGGTAAAGGTGAGAAAGAAATGAGTGGGGTAAAGGGTGAGAGAGAAACGAGAGAAAGAAGGGAGGGAGAGATAGAAAGGAGTGATGGAATAGAGGGAAGGGTGAGAAAAAGAGAAGAAGAGATATTTAGAAAAGAAAAAAAGATGAGCGCCGGAGGCGCGAATTTGGGCTAGTTTTTAAAATTTCACAAACATCGTATTTCTAAAAATTTTCTAAGGCCTCGGATTTTCAAAAAATTTTAGAGGCCTAGGATTTACAAAAAAAATCAGAGACCTCGGATTTTCAAAATTTTTAGAGGTCTAGGATTTATAAAAAAAATCAGATGCCTCGGATTTTCAAAATTTTTAGAGGCCTAAGATTTTTTAAAATATTCACAGCCTCTATAGGCTCTTTAAAAATTTATTTGGCTTGGAAAAATGGGCGATGAAACGGCCCTAGAACAACGGGCAATGAATCGGTGGCAATGAATCGACAGCAATGAATTGGCGGCCGCAATGAAACGGCGGTAATGAATCGACCCCCACCGTGTAAAATTGTTTTTTCTACCTAAAAGTAAGGAATGGATTTTTTATTTGAAACGAAAAAAGTGTTCGTTAAAACGAGAGAATGCTCATGAAAAAGTGTTGAAGAAAACGAAAAGAGTGCTCATGAAAAAGAAAAGAGTGCTCATTGGTACTGTAGCACGTCCGATAACTTTTGGGTAAAAAAACGTAGATTTTTGCGCTAATTTTACTATGCAGCTCGTTATCTGAAATGAATAACTCGTATTGACCAATTATCACAATTCACAATGCAAACAGAGAAGCAGAAAGCGTGAGAGAAATAGCGACAGAGAAAGAGCGTGCATCGCCATAAGCAGAGGAGCGTATACCATTGATCGCACGCGAGTCTTTTTGAGGTGTTTATTATACTGTAGCGCTTACGCTATAACTTTAGGGTCAAAAAACTTTTGCGCAATACAATTGATTTTACAAAATGTCCTGATTTTTGACCATGAAATCTGATTTTTTTAAGCTACATAATTGTCCTGATTCTGAAAGTTTTCAATGCGCCCTGATTTACACGAATATATTATAGTATTGCAGGGCTTCCAACTCCCAAGACCCCTAAATAAGGACACCAGGGTCAAAATTTAAGATTTTAGGGTCAAAAATAAGGACACTTTTAAAAACGCATTTTTTCGCTAATATCAAATAAAAAATCGAATTCTTTATTCAAATCAATGATATTTTTCAGCAGAAAAAAGTTTTTCCAACAGTTTAGATCACCAAGAATTCGATTTCTTAAGAAAATTGGTCATTTTTTGCTGAAAATTCACTAAGAGGGGTGCCGTGTCGGCGGTCCCGATAGGGGCCGCCGGAGAAATTTTTGAAAATTAGACTTTATTTTCTTAAGAAAATTGATAATTTTTTGAGACTTTTTGAAGAAAAATCGTAATATTGAGGAGTGCCGACGGTGCCGATAGGGGCCGCCCGGAGAAATTTTGAAAATCAGACCTTATTTTCTAAAGAAAATTGGGGAGAATTTCTAAAATTTTTATTCAAAGGAATTTTTTGAAGTTTCATGAGACTTTCTGAAGAAAAATAGTTATATTGAGGAGTGCCGGCGGTCCCGATAGGGGCCGCCGGAGAAATTTTTGAAATTTAGACCTTATTTTCCTAAGAAAAAATGATAATTTTTTGAGACGTTTTAAAGAAAATCATTATTATTTGGAGGGGTGCCGGCGGTCCCGATAGGGGCCGCCGGAAAAATTTTGAAAAATAGTCCCTTTTCCTTAAAAAATCGGTAATTTTTTGAAAAAATCTTCCAAAAATCAAAAATAAGTACAAAATAAGTACGCCGGGTCAAAATAAGTACAAATCTTAGAAATAAGTACATTTCATTTTTCTAAGATCGGGACCCCTCAAAATAAGTACAAATCTTAGAAATAAGTACATTTGGAAGCCCTGTAGTATTGACAAGTGAGTTGAGTGCTTAAAATGAGTGCAAAAACGCCATTAAATTCCAATTTTTTTTTGTAGCTCCTCGATTTTTTGACGCGGAGGCGGAGGTATGTTGTGTTAAAATATATTGTAGTCTGATTTCTTTTTCTCTGTCGATTCCCTTTTCCCATAACGTCGATAATAAGTAGGGCTGGCACTTTTACAAGGGAAGGTCACAACCTGACGTTGGAATTTCTGGATGAAATTTGGTACAAAAATCAGAAAAAATATAAAAAAAATCATCCCAAAGCCGTTTTTGCCCTCGATGAGTTTAAGCCTAGATATTAGCCGCTTCATCTTTTAAGTAAGCACACGAATCCGACCTAAAGCATCCAGTCAGCGCAGTAGCGCAGCGGTTGTGTGCTCGGCTACGACTGGGCAGTCATCACCGGTTCAATCCCCGCGCTTGGTACCTTATTTTTTTATCTTAATCTAAATGGGGAAAAAGTGTAAAAAAGCATTTTCATAATTTGAAAATAGATTCTTTTTTTTAAAGCGGTATAGTTTACATTTTTCCCCCTCCCTTTTCCTATATTCCAATCCCCGTCGCCCTTTCCCTTTACTCTTGGCTAGTGTCTGTTATACTTTCCCTTTCTTTTAAAATTGTGAAAATGCTTTTTTACACTTTTTTCCCTATTTAGATTAAGATAAAAAAAATAAGGTACCAAGCGCGGGGATTGAACCGGTGATGACTGCCCAGTCGTAGCCGAGCACACAACCGCTGCGCTACTGCGCTGACTGGATGCTTTAGGTCGGATTCGTGTGCTTACTTAAAAGATGAAGCGGCTAATATCTAGGCTTAAACTCATCGAGGGCAAAAACGGCTTTGGGATGATTTTTTTTATATTTTTTCTGATTTTTGTACCAAATTTCATCCAGAAATTCCAACGTCAGGTTGTGACCTTCCCTTGTTAGGGAATTCCCTATTTTTTTTTAAATCAGGGAATCGTAGGGAAACGCTCAAAAACACGTTTTTAGACATATTTAAACGTATTTCGACGAACTTTTTTTCCCCTATTTTCTCTATTTCTTAACCCTGGCTGGATTTTTCCCTATTTCGCGACTTTTCTCCCTATTTTGCCCATTTTTAAAGAAATTCTTCACAAAAATGCAATAAAAACCGAAAATTTTAGATTTTTTGGAAAAATTTTTTAGTTTTTTACTCAAATTTTTCGCATTTTTTTTGAAAAAATTTCGAATTTTTTAAAATATTTATTGTGAATGTGAATCTTCAATTTTTATAATGAAAACATCTCAAGATATGGTTAAATTGGTTTTAAAAAGGCTTTATATTCTTTTTAAACAAAATTTTTGAATTTTTTGATCATATTTTGAAAAAAAAATTGCCTATTTTTCCCTATTTTCGCTACCTTTCTCCCTATTTTGTCCCTATTTTGACCTTTTTTGCTCCCTAATAGGTCCCTTTTTTGGCTTAGGGAAATTCCCTAAAAGTGCCAGCCCTAATAATAAGAAATTGGCTTCGAAAAATCGAGAATTCAAAGCAATTCAATCGGCGCCCAATTTTTATCATATATTGCTTACCTTTATTTTCCAAAAAAAAATTTTGCCAGAAAAAAATCCAAAAAAATTGGCCAGAAAAAAATTCGGAGGTTTTCTTCAAATTTTTCAAAAAATTTCCTCCAACTGTTCTTGGCATTTTGTGGGATCATGATAAAAAAAATCAAAAGGGGAAAAACCCCTGTTGAAATTTTTTGAAGTTAATTTTTTGAGAAGAAATTTTCTTAAAATTTCCTCTGGCGAGAGACCCTATCCGACCCCCCCCCCTCCCCCCTCTTATATAGTCTTTTCGCGGCGAAGAAAAAAAAAGAAAAATGAGAGATAACATAACAGACACTGTAAATTTGCGGTGATGGTCAATTGAGTCTGTACGCTTGAGTCTCCAGGGTGGAAAAATGGTTGTAACTTGGTTCAAACTCAACCTAGAAAAACAAACTTGGTGTCAAATGATAGCCTGAATGTCTGCTATAAAATTGCCAAAGAGACCATTCGAAATGGCCAGGTGTAAAAAAGTTATGGCCATATTAAACCATAAAATCGTGATTTTGGCCAAAGGTTTGGCTATAACTTTTTTTGCACTTGGCCATTTCGAATGGTCTCTTTTGCAATTTTATAGCAGACATTCAGGGCTATCTTTTAACTCCAAGTTTGTTTTTCTAGGTTTAGTTTGAACCGAGTTACAACCATTTTTCCACCCTGGAGACTCAATCGTACAGAAGCAATCGACCGAGTCCGTAAATTTGGTCAGAGAAAGTTCCTATGGACACCGAAGAAAATTCCTCGATCTGAAGAAGAAAAAACTCTGTAAAAAAGATAAGGATACATTATATTTTTTGAGTTCGCATTTCATAAGAGAAATTCTCCCCCTCCACCATCTGCCAATATGCACACCCATCCCAATTAGTGTAGAAAAAAATCCCAATTTGTAATAATGACTAGGAAATACTAGAAAGTTGAAACGGAGTTATCATTCCATGAAGAGGCCTACATACAAATCAATCGGATCTTTAACATGTTTGGCTAATTATTAAACTCCATAATTTACATTGTCTCAAATATTATTTTATTTTTTAGGAGTGAAAAGGTTTGTTGCGTTTTGGCTGCTAGATTGTTGACCGACTTGTGATGAGCGACAAACACGCCTCGGTCAACTCATCGGTTACCTTTGCTAAAATAGTTTCTGGCGACTCTAGCAATTCGCAGACTGAGCTTGAGAAGCCAACTAACCCCGTCATACCCATGACTGATCGTGAGAAGGGAATATCGGCGAAGGGAGTGGAGGATTGGCCCACATTGGATGTAGCAATTCAACAACACGAAGAAAATGATTGTGCCAAGTCAGTCATTGCCGGGAAAATGCAGAAAAATGCCGAGCAAGAGAAATCGAAGATGGAGACAAATAATCAGAAAGGAGAAATCACGAACAAGGTTTTTACAAATTTGATACCATATTCACGCGATAATTTTACACTGGAAAGTGGAGAAAATCACACCGATTTTATGATCTTTAGGCTTTTTTAAATTAATATTTTGCTTCTGAGTTTTTGTAATAAACTTAATTAATTTAGTTACCGCGGATCTTCTTATTATTATGAAAATAACAAATTGTAAATCAGCGATCAAAAATATAAAAAAGAAATCAGTAACGTAGCCAGAAAAAAATTTCAGAGGGCCCCCTTGTAAGGTTTCTTGCTACGCCATTGATTTCTAATGTGGGCCGCCGAGGAAATTTTTTAAAGTTTTATCAAATTTTCTTAAGAAATTGACCAAGGGGAAGAGGACCTGAAAAGTTGAAAAATGAAAAGGGCCCTTTTTCTTTTTTTGGTTTTTTAGGATTTCAGGGGGGTGGAATTCCACTCCCCCTGGCTACACCACTGATAGAAATTATCAAGCATTAATTTAAAAATTGTAATTTTAGCCCGATGATTGTTCTCCTGAGATGGTGAGCCCAACTGGAGGAACTAAAAAAGTCGCAAAGAATAATTGGAGGAAGGTTGACATAATTGTGGACTATAATACGAGTAGAGAAATTTCGAAGAAGAGACGCGAAAGAGATTTAGAACGGCGCGAAGAGAGGCGGGAAAGGGACTCATATGGATATGGGAGGAGGAACAGTTTTGTCGTAAAAGAACCCAGAACATCACAGAAGGGAACAGATAACGCAAACCAGAACAACGATCCGAATTCGAACAAGCAAAGAGCATCGAACAACAAGCGGGACAGGGAAGATGACAGCGAAAGTTCCCACCGACAACAAACTGACAAACCAGCTGAACATAACATCGTCCAACTTCAGCAAGATCAACAGCAACCGGAGCAAGATTATTGGTAGGCAAAAAATTGATATTTTTATTCAATCTCTATTATATGTTCAAAAAATGATATTTTAAACCAAATATAGCTGGAAATAAGGTATCGAATACTCGCATATTTTATTTCCTAAAAAATTGATTCTTATTCTTAAAACCAATTATAGGCTGAAGGATTTAATACTCGCCTTTTTTCATTTTCACTCCTTTAAATCAAGTTTATTTTCCTCTCTTTCTTAACTTCAGCTCCAGGGACATAATCAGGATTTCTGGATGAGGAAGAGGGGCAGGAACACAAATTTTCTTCGAATTTTACCTCCGTCGGCCCCTAACAGAAACGGCGATTTTTTTTTGAATATTTAGGTAGGGATGCCAGAAATCTAAAAAATTATAAAATAGACAACTTCGAATGTTTTTTTATAAATTGGGGTGTTTTCGAAATATGAATGTTATTTGGATGATTTTGTAGTTGGCGACCTCCGCCCCCTCTCTCTGATCCCCCTCCACCGTTCGTAGTCTTGGCACCCCCCCCCNCCCCCCCCCTAAAGAAGGACAAAATTGAATTTTTTTAAATAAGCGCAGCCTCCCACGGCCAAATCCTGCTGGATACACACTCCCCCTGGATATGTTCCTTCAATAGAAAAAAATAGTGGGGAGTCGACCTCCCCTAAGGTCCCCTAAAAGTACCTTCTTCGTAAGGTGAGGGTCGGTGGTACGAAGGTGGGAGTGAGGAGTTCGTGAGGTTGAGGGAAAAGGGAGGAAAAGAAGTAAAAAATCTAATTTTTTCTTATAAAAATGATCTAAAATTTCAAACTTTCTCCGGCGGCCCCTATCCACTGGTCCTCCTCAAAACTCTAAAAAATTTCTAAAATAGCGCCTTAGGCAAGGCAAAATTTCTCAAGTTCTTGGTAAAATTTTGACATTTTTATAGCCCTTCGTAAATTTTCCCCTCCGACCGACCCCTACCTTCGTAAAAGTTCTACCCGACCCCCTTCGTAAAATTTTGATCTACTCCCACCCCCCTTTCCATGTATGGCCCCTCCCATTACCTCCTTCCCCAACTTCAATCATCGTCGATCTTAAAATTTCGATCATCATTCACCCTATTTCATTTTTTCTGTTTTCCCCCTCTTCTCTTTTTTCGATTTTTCTCCGACCCCATGCCCTCATACGATCGACGATTGACACCCCCCTGACAAGGGCGTCGAGAAAGGGGGGGGACCAGCACGAAAAGTCGAAAAAAATTTCATAAGGATCTCCCCTGTTGATTTCACCAAATTTTCAAAAAAAAATTCTCCGGCGGCCCCTCTCGGGGCCGCCACACCCCTCAACACTATGAAATTTCCTATATTAAGCCAAAAATTGACCATTTTCTTAAGAAAAAAGGTTAAGATTTTTAAAATTCTCAAAATTTCTCCGGCGGCCCCTATCGGGACTTCCGCACTCCCCAATTTAATGAATTTCTTCATAATTCGCAAAACTCGTTCATTTTTTTCATAAAAAATGGACAAAAAACGCGAAATTTTCTACGGTGCCGAACTTCGCTTTTTTTGCTCGTCGGCGGGGGGTGGGGAAATTTTTCCTCTCGACACCCTTGCCCCCTGACCCTCCTCTTGGTCATTCTTCAACTACAGAGTGACCCAAAAGTCCTGCACCATAGTAAATAAATAACAAAGTTTTATTTCTTAAATAAAAAACAATCAAATACTATCAAAAAATGCGACAAAATAGGGAATAAAAAATTATATTTTAGATTTTTAAAGTATCC
>LDKF01000779.1:6693-27855 GCA_001026735.1 Rotylenchulus reniformis | reverse complement strand
GGGGGGGGGGGGGGGGAATTTTTCCTCTCGACACCCTTGCCCCCTGACCCTCCTCTTGGTCATTCTTCAACTACAGAGTGACCCAAAAGTCCTGCACCATAGTAAATAAATAACAAAGTTTTATTTCTTAAATAAAAAACAATCAAAAACTATCAAAAAATGCGACAAAATAGGGAATAAAAAATTATATTTTAGATTTTTAAAGTATCCGCACTTGGAAAAGGAAATAGAGAGGCTGTTTTATTTCGACGATGGCAAGCAGCTCTTTTTCAGGCATTTTTGCCTAATCTCTAGGAAAGTCTAAGCTGAGAGAGTTGGAGGATATTTTTGGAATATGTCTATTTTTAGAGGCAGAGCTCAGGTGGTCGTCCCATTGTAAAGCTTATAACGTAGCTATTTCTAAAGCTAGGGAAATAATCTTTTGGTATAGATAGAAAGAATCAACTTGAAATCCGTTATTAAAATTCTTATTAAAATGCGCGTCAGAAAAATGTGGAAATCTGGCTTCCTTTTTTGGTGCCAGAATGTTTCGAAGCGATTGGTCGGATGTGTTTGGCGCTTCTGTTCTTTCTTCTCCTTGTCTCTGTTCCTTCGTTGAATTCAAAGACCACTCCGTCTTAAAGTGGGCGTGTCATATTTCGGCACGGGCGTGGCCCTCCACCCTCTCCAAATAAATACCCCCTCCAAATTGCTCATTCCTCACAATGTGTGGTCGCGCTGAGATTTACCCTAATGCAAACTAAAATCGCTTCGAGACATTCTGACAGAAAGGGATTTCCAAATGCCAATGAGCGGCCTTTTACCTACAAATTATTTGCAAATATAAAGGTAAAGGGTCGATAAAAATTTTTGACGAAAGCATGCAGCCTACAGCTATGGGGTGAGTCAACCAAAATGAAATTTTTTTAAGTGTAAATTGTAGAAAACATTCTGCTCTATCAAATATTAAAAAGATCTTTTTCAAAATTTCATTCTTAGATTATTCAAAATTTTTAATGGTCCGATTTCTTCCATCTCGAGGCGCCAAAATCCAAAAAACGGGTGCAATATTGGAAGCTCATTTCCTAGTTGTTATTTCAAGGGGTGTTTATAATGCTGCGTTTTTTGCTGCATTCTGCGGCAAGCGCAGATGTGTTTACAATGCTACGTTATATGCGTCTGCGTTTTCTGCTGCTACTAGACGCAGTCGGCAGAAGTGTTTACAATGCTTCGTTTTGCTGCAGCAGCTTGCCTCAGAAGCAAAAAATGGCTTGCCGCAGAAGAGCCATCTTCTACGTCTAGCCGCAGCAACAAGACGGAGCAAATTGCCGCAGCATTGTAAACACCTCTGCGGAAAGTGTACTGCGTTCTGCTGCTGCGAATGGCTGCCGCAGAAAATTTGCCGCAGCATTGTAAACATCTCTGCGTTCTGCGGCTGGCTGCTGCAGAAAACGCAGAACGCAGCATTGTAAACCCTACTTCAGATATTCAATATAGATTTTATAGAGAATTGAATGGGTTATAAAATAAAAAAATTCAATATTGGCAAGAAATAAGTGGTGCAGTTTTTTTGGGTCACTCTGTAAATTTCTTCGACTTTATTTTTAAAGATTATTTTTCCCTTGGTTATTCTTTAAGATATCGTATGATTTTTCCAATAATATAAGTACAAAATTAAATGTCTCTAGTTTTTTGATCGAAAAGGCAAAGTTAAAGATCAGAACATTATTCTTCTTTTACAAATAAGACATTTTTAAATTTTTTCTTTTAGTTAAAATTCCCTTTGCTTTATTTCTTTTTCCTTCTGCAAAGAAAAACAAAAATCTAGACTTTTGGATGATATGTAAAATTTAAAAAGCCACATGAAAACACCAGAGTGACGAAAGGTGAAGAGAGCCAGGTTTCTCTTTCAAAAACAAAAGATCGATTATCGAGGCACGACAAGATGGAATGGGGTAGAGAATCTTGCCGCGTGTCCATTTTGCCCAACAATTAATGAGAGGGTGTCATCACTCATTCGTATTAGATAAGTGGAAACCTGCTGAGTATTTACTTTTTTTCATTCTCACCAATTTTTCTTACATTGGTTTCTATTCAGAATTTATTAAGGTAAATTACTAGTATGACTGGAATTCATCCGGCAACTACTTTCATTTGCCCTCTCTCCTACCCTCGCCACATCGCAGCCCTCGAAACAGCTCTTATTCTTTCTTTTCTTGTTTGAACTCCTCTCATTCTTTAACAGTTACTTGCACATCTCTCATGTTCTTTACATTCAATCCCTCGTTGCCCACTGTGTTGGGCATCCATCCCATGTGTTCTCTCGCTCCTTTCTTTTTCTCAGCCTTGCTTTGCTTTTATCTATTCCCTTCATACATTACCAACAACACACATACACTCACACATCATTCATCCAAATATTGATGTTGTTTCCTACTTTTTCCCCTTAACAAAGCCAATTATTTCAGTATTTTTCTCCACTGATCGGGTGGATATATAGCTGAAGTAACCTAAGCTAATTAAACCTTAATATTCCAGTTACTTTGACGATACATCGAACGGTTACTATTATCAGCACTCCGGATCACAAGGTTGGAAGAAAAGCAGGAACAACTCAAGAACCAGACAGTCAAATCACCAATCGGGACAGTCAACACGACATTCTCCGTTACCATTCAAAGGCAATAACAACAATCAACCAGCACAAAAAACTGAATATCCTACCAATAACATGGCATCCATGAATAGCCAAATTGCACAAAGACAGGTTCCGCCTCGTTCACACCAATACAATTCACAACAGCGAAGCAATGTTGGAACTAATGGGAGTGGATACCGAGGAAGAAGAGCCGATGAACAATCGAGTCACCCGAACAATGCGCATCCATCCAATTATTCATCTATCAATGGATCACAATGGGCTTCAACCTCTGGCGGGATTCGGCCTCATCAATCGCAAAACAATGCACGCTCTTCTCGTCCGCCATTTAGATCCAATGGTAGTATCGATGGATATAGAGGTCGAGGGGGAGCGGATTATTGGCACAAAAATAACGGAGGAGGGCAGCCAACAGGTGCAAACGGACTAAAGGATGAAGATAGAGACCGACGAGTGGGTGGTGGAACTTCAGGAGGCGGGAATGCTTACTATCAACGCAATGACAGATGGATGAGGAACCATCATCCAAATGCGCCACCTCCGTTGAGTGTTGCACAAAGGCGGGCAAGAGGCCCTTTGCCAGACTGGGATGAGGTCCTTTTGACCAAAAAACACTTTAACACGGGGGTAGTCGACCCCGGTGCTAGAGCGTTAAAAAATATTGCCAAATGGGGCGTTAAAAAAGTGCCAAATGCAAAGTCTTGGCCTAAAACTTTTTTTGTTAGACAAAAAGTATAAAAAGCAAAGTTGTGCAGAATTTTATGCTGATTCGAATGGTATAAAAATTATTTCGAAATTCGGCATAAAAGTTCGAAATTTTCCTGCAATACCGAAAATTAAGGTTTATAGGGGATATTTCAACTTTTTGGCCGAATTTCGAAAAATTAAAAATACCATTCGAATCAGCATAAAATTCTGAACAATTTTGCCTTTTATACATTTTGTCTAACAAGTCTAACAAAAAAGTTTTAGGCCAAAATTTTGCATTTGGCACTTTTTTAACGCCCCCATTTGGCATTATTTTTTAACGTCCTAGCACCGTCGACCCCCACTGACAGGTGACAGTGGCGTAACGATCCTAACTTTTNCACTTCGTTCGTAAAGTTTTGGGTCGATCCCCCCTATTTGTTAAGGTATTCAAAAAAAACTATAATTTATTTTTTAACTCAGGTGCAAGAGGCTGGAGCAGAAGAAAGTTTTGACTATATGGATCTGATGGAAAATCAATACTCGTAATATTACTTTTTTGTCGATTTCTTTGGGTTAACAGCATTAAATCATTCAGGCAGTATTATGCCCTCTCGACAATTCCTCCATTTGATCCATCACTTGGAGTGATCGCTACAGCAACTGATACTAATGCGGCCGCTGCTGCTGCATTTCCGGCTGCTGCACTGCCAAATTACATTCAACAACTGCAGAATAGAATGGCATTAGCAGCGTAAGTCTCATTCGATTTGATAGATCAAATGGGAACATTGCCGGTGTTATTTGCATTATATATATATATATATATATATATATATATATCATCAGGGCTGCGCCGAAAGAAATTTTTTTCGAAATCGAAAGTCGAAATCGGAAAAAAAGCTCGAAAGTTTCGAAATCGGAAGTAATTCGAAAGTTTTTAAAATATGACAAAAATTATAAAAATGTAAAAAATTAAACATTTAAAATGCATAATACTAAGGAAAATTGAATAAAATTTCAGATATTTCTATTCATTTGGGTGACGGCGATCCCGTTAGGGACAGCCGGAGAAATTTTGTAACTTTACTACTTTTTCTTTAAAAATTTTTATTGTTTGTTACGTAAGAGAATTTTAACAGCATTATTAAAACTAATTAAAAATTTCAATGCATTTATGGAATAATTAATTATCTGCCCTCTAATGGGATGTCTATCTTCAATTTTGTTTAAAAGGGAAACACGAATCTTTGGAGACAGGCCCGTATCCATGGGGCATGTGCCCTCCTCCCCTAGCCAAGACCAAAAAAAGTTAAAAGGGTTCCCCGTTAAATTTTGTGGGTAATTTTTTTTTTGAAAAATTTGAATGAAATTTGGCCGATTTCCCTTAAAAATCGTCAAAAATTTTCAAAATTTTCTCCGGCGGCCCTTATCAGGGCCGCCGGAGCCAAAAAGTCGAAATTCCGAGCCCTTTTTCATTTTTCGAAATCGAAACCGAAATCGAAAAAAAACCTCGAAATTTTCGAAATCGGAATTTCGGCACAGCCCTGGCACTCATCAGATGCTCGTCATCAGGGGGACAAAGAGTTCAATTGCCCCCCAAAACTCGAAAAATTAAAAAAAGGACTAATTTTTTCAACAAAAAAACCTATTTCTTAAGAAAAAGACCTAAACCAATTTTCTTAAGAAAATCACCAAAATTCTAACGAGACCCCCAGCACCCATTACTACTGTGGAATTCTCACAAAAATTTCTTCTTGAAAAAAAATTCTCAATTTTCTTAAATAGGAGAGTTTAAAATTTCAAAATTTCCGGCACCACTTTTATGCAATTAAAATTGGGCTTACAGAAGGGTTCCCCCCAAGACCAAATTCTGGCTACTTCCTTGACCACCAAGCACATATATCCAGTATCCGAGGGAGAAAGGAGGATGTTAAAAGGGATTCCCCACTCACCTATGACCAAACCTGGATATTACAGCTAAACAGCCACATAAACTTAGCATTTTTTTCAAGTTTTCGCCATCCTTCCGGCTATGTTGTTGCGCAACCACCTCCGACTCTTCAAGTTGCGGCGGCGGCTGCTGCTTCCCCCCAACAGCCAAACTCGGCATCACATCAACAGCAGGAGATGGGCGGCTCTCGACCCGACTCCGCTGCCATTCCCAAACCAATCAACATTTCCTCCGCCATCATGCAGCCTGCCCATGCTGGCGTCATTAATGTCACAGCCGTGCCTTCAGCACCTCCCAATTCAATTTTGTCTCCCAATGGACTTATTCCATTCCCACTGGCCACATCCACCGCGATTCCTCCTGCGGCAGTAGTCGTTGCCACGCCAGCAGAACAACTGCCAACAACAGCCGCCGCACAGTTCACTCCCACTATCATGACCACTCAATTTCCACCAAATGCTCTGTTTGCAACACAGACCTCTGCACCTTTCATTGACGAGCTGAAGTTAAAGGATTTAGTTCGAACCCAAATGTTAGCTTAATTTTTACAATTTCTTATAATGATCATAGTTTAAAAAATTAAGTGAATACTATTTCTCTGCGGACAATCTCCAGAAGGACTTTTTCTTGCGTCGAAAAATGGATCAAGAGGGTTTCTTGCCGTTGAGTTTGGTTGCAAGCTTTCCTCGTGTACGGTCACTCACATTGGATCAGAATTTTATTGTGAGTAGTCTGCGGGATAGTGAAAAGGTTGAGCTAAACGATGAAGATGAGAAGGTAAAAAAATTGTTTATTTTCCATTCAATTCCTGATTAAATAAAAAAAAGATTCGCCCCCGAATGAATCCGCAACAATGGCCTTTGGTTGAATCTGCGACCCATACTGGAGCTGAGAATTCGCCGGTTACACGAGAGGAAGAGCTAATTCAACCACAACAAACGCATGCTTCTTCCTCGTATGAGAAGGAAACCGCCAAATTTGACAATGATTTGGAACCAAAACAACAAATCGCTGATGAGTTGGAGTCTAATGAGGTGGCCGGAACTGACCTTAAATGCAAGAATGCTGACGAGCACGTAGACCCCAAACAAAGAAGGTATATCAGGGAATCGCAATTTTAAAATACCTAAACTTCTTCCAATTTTTGATCGCTTTTTAAAAAATCGAAAATTTTTATGACATCGCACTAAACCATTCGTACGCAGTACGCACTCTAAAATATAAAATTTTATAATAAAATGTTTAAATGTTGAAAATTTTTTTCGAAAATGAAAAAAAAATTTCACAATTTTTCAAAAAAAATATCGCATATCGCAGCCTAAAATTTTATAGCCTCCCTCCTTATACACCTATATATACAATAGATGGCTTTTGAGCCTTGACCGAGTACCGTAAATTATTAATCTAACATTTTGATCCCAAGTGCCTCACCACCCGATGTTGAGCGGAGGCAAAGGTCGGTGGATTCATCTGCTGCCTCCCAGAATACGTCATCAACAGCCAACTTAGCCAAACAAGCAACTGTTCAGGAACAGGAAGAGCAAGACGGATGGGAAGAAGTGCGCACAAAGCGAAGCAAACGCAACAACCGAAACGCAACCGGAAATTCAAAACAAACGGCGGAGCTGGATTTTCAATTTGATTCTGAGTTGGAATTGGGAACTGTGGAGGGCGGAGAAACTGAGTAAACATAGACTGTGGGGTGGTTGAGATGTGATTAGTTGTGTTTTTAGGATTGACAAGGAATCGGAGGACTTGGATGATGCACTCTGCAACAAACTCATCATTGTCACCCAAACGCCACCATTCAAAAAAGGACAACAAGAAGGGCGAAAAATAGATTTGAACAAAGAGATGGAGCACACTCTGCGGAGATACGAACAGGAGTTGTGGTCTAGCAAACATGTCGAAACCGAACGGGTATTCAACCTCAAATTGTTTTTTTCAATCGAATTCAAATTTAAGACTAATCGGAACAAGGAGCAACAAGAAAAGAATAAATTTCCCGAGGGAAATAAACAATTTTCGAGCGAAGGCTCCTCATCTGCACAATTGTCAGCCAATGTTTGGACTAAAAAGGCAATGGAAAGAGCGGCGGCAATTGCCTCTATTGTTTGTCCTTTTGGCTTTGTGGTTTTGATTTTTTTTTTGTTTGTTTAAGCCAAAAAGTCCTGTGGCCAAACGAGAAGAAAGCGAGAAGCCGGTCAAGCGTTTTTATCCATTGACTCAAAGGGAAAAGCAACCATATGCCAAACATAACAGAAACAAGGAAAATGGACCCCAGGTAAAGGACATTTTGTACTGTATAAAATATTGTTTTGTGACGGTTTTGCTGCAAATTTTCCAGGCCATTGGTTGGGTTCTCGGAGTTCGTTCTAAAACTACATCCATTAATGAGGATGGGACACAGGCAGCTGTATCTTCTACCTCCGAACCATCGAAGCAATCTTCGATGATTGGTATTCTGCCACCTACTCACCCATCTGTTTCTTTGTTCCAGGAAAACGGGTTTGAACAACGGGTAAGAGAGTTCATTTAATAATATGACTAGGCTATATATATAAAAAATCATAAACGTCAAGTGAGTCATAGCCAGTGGTCGGGTTTCGAGTGAGAAGGGACTAATTGAAAAACCTCGTTTTTCATAAAGAGCCACTCTTGACGATCAAAACGCATAACTGGCCACCGGAAAATTTTGAAATTTGGTTCCATTTCTAAAGGAAAGAATGAATTTTTGGTCTATGGTTGGCACCGTACTTGTCCAGTGCGTCGGATAACTGAAAATTAACTCATCAGGGGGGCGGGGCGAGGCTTTACCCTACAGCCCCCTCCATATTCAGCCAGTCTTTAGGGTGAGAGCAAAGCAGTGACGTATCCAGGATTTTGCCATGGGGGTGGGGGGCGTAATCAAGCTCATAGCCCAAAAATCCATTTTTTTTCCTTTCTTGGGGACTGATAAAGAAAAATAATCATTTTTAATTTAAATAATAATTTTTTTGTAGGAATATTCTTAAGAAATTTTTTATTTTTTTCCGCCATGGGAGGGGGGCTTTATGCATTTTTATTGATTATCAAAATTTATGATAATTAAATTCAAACTTATCTGGTTAGTTTTATTGCAGAAATGAAAGAAAACTAATTTTTAAGATTATAATTTAACCAACTGACTTGCGAGACATAGAAAAATATTTTCAAAAAAAATTCATTTAATTAACTGAAAGGAACACTCACCAGCAGCTGACTCGGTTTTTTTAGTAGGGAAACGCCACACATGTAGAAAAATAATGAGTTAAATCAATAGCCAAGATACTAAATGCCCGACATATAGAAAAGTTTCAAGAAAAACATTTTTAATTTGATTTTTCGGTGTGCTTTAAGCGCGGGTGGGTGGACCGCCATTATGTATGTCAGCCAAATTTCAAAGACCATATTAAGTAAAACTTGTGAAAATTTAAATATTCAGAAAATTAAGCTTTATTTTTTGACTTTTTTACTTTTTCAAATTTCTTGAACATTTTTAAAAATCTTTCGAATCGTTCACTTATAAAAAGATTTTTGAGAATTAAAAAAACGAATTTTTGGTGGAAATTTGAAAAAGTAAAAAGGTCAAAAAATTATTGCTTAATTTTTTGAATATTTACACTTTTACGGGCTTACCATAACATGGTTTCCGAAATCTGGCTGACGATAATGGCGGTTGACCCACCGATGACCCGCGCTTAAAGCACATCGAAAAATCAAATTAAACTTTTCTATATGTTGGGCATTTAGTATTTTGGCTATGATTTAACTCGTTATTTTTCTGCATGGGTGGCGTTTCCTAAAAACCGAGTCAGCTGGTGGTGAGTGTTCCTTGTGAGCTATAGAAAAAAAAGAATAAATGTTGCATGGCTGAGCAGAATGAGTGAGCTTTGTCGCATAATAATTTGAAAATACTTTTTTTCTGGAGGCGTATATTTGGCGAGCTTCTTTTGGAAGGGTTCGCTTTTTTCCCACTGCTGGGGCACCTTGCCCTTGCTGAATATGATAAAAAAATAACCTCTAATTTTTAGGTATATACTGAATGGAGAGCCCAGTGCAAGAAACAGCGCGAAGCACTTGGCTACGACATTCCTGAGGCATTTTATTTTAGTTTTCATGAAAAAAACATTTTTTAGATGAATACGCTGTATCGCTTTTGGTCACTTTTTTTGCGCGATAACTTCAATAGATCCATGTACAATGAGTTCCGCAAATTTGCATTGGAGGATGCGGACCACGGGTGATCAATGACGAGTTGTTGTTTGCATCTCCAAATTTGTTAAGGTTGCGCTACGGAATCGAATCTCTGTTTCGTTTCTACAGTTATGGCCTCGAAAAGAAATTACGCCCCCAACTCTACAACGATTTCCAAGAGGCGACTCTGGGAGACATCAAGCGGGGACATACCTTTGGACTTGAGAAATTTCTTGCCTTCCTGAAATGTCTGATTATGAATTAAAAATCCATTCATCAGGGAATTTGGCAATTTCAGACTGCAAATACAGCACTCAGTTGGAAGTGAAGCCGATCATCGCCAAGGAATTGGCCAAATATCGGAAGAATGAGTCATACGCATCCGATGTTAAACCATTCCCATCCCATCGATTGATGTGCTTTCATTCGTATTTTTAGCCTGCCATGGCCGCAAAGCGCGAGCTCCAGAGCGACAAGGCAAACCACGCCCGTAATGTGCTGGTGTCTGAGACGAAATGAGTGGTGTTCGGATTCGGATGATGACCGGTTTCCCCGTGCCAAGAAAGAGTGGCGAACAGCGTGCTCTCATCAGTCCACCATCATTTTCTGCTCCTTCAGTCTTTTGAGTGCTATGGCTTCCAATTAATTTTCACTCCCTTCAGATTTCTCCCCTCCCCATTACTCCGCTGTTGATATTTCAAATACTTCATCTTTGACCTTGCTATTTGCGTGAATTTCACCATTCATGCCTGATGAGTGTCCTTTGCACTTTTATTTTTTCCACTAAAATTACACATTTTTGAACTTTCAGAAAAATTTTTGAACTTGTCAGTTTTCCCAATGATTAATGGCAAAAATGATTTAAAATTTCAAACAAGAAAATTGACATTTTCAGACCAATGAAGGCGAAAATAAGAGTCATTGAAACGGCTACCTATCTGAATATCGAATGATCTGAATATCGAAACAGCCATAACTTTTTTGTAAGACTTGTTAGACCAAAAGTATAAAAAGCAAATATAAGCAGAATTTTATGCTCTATCTTTTAGTATTTTTAGTTTTTCAAATTTCCGCAAAAATTTTGAAATTTTTAGAAAAAACCCGATTTTTCGCATTTTTTCGAAAATTTCGAAAAATTTCAAAAATTTTCCGGGAAATCCAAAAAACCAAATAAGCCAAAAGATAGAGCATAAAATTCTGCTTATATTTGCTTTTTATACTTTTGGTCTAACAAGTCTTACAAAAAGTTATGGCTGTTTCGATATTCAGATCATTCGATATTCAGAGCAGTAGCGATTGAAACACACATATACCCACATACCCATTCATCACAGAGGATTGATTCTGTTGAGTAAAGCGCAATTATTCTCATTTTGTTGATCCATCTTCACCAACCAATCCATCAACCCACGAGCAAATTCCTGCCCCCTCCCTTCCCCATCCTTCTCGGTTTTTTGTCGCTGTCCACCTTTTTGAATATTAAGCGATCTTATCCATATCCACCAACATATTATAAACCATTTCTTCGTTATCCTCTCCCCCAATTATTACCTAGAAAATCATGTGGAAAACAAAAATAAAAAATCATAAAAATACGGTATTGAATATCAAAAACATGTATCCCCTTCAATTAATCGAATATATTTCTAAATAATACATATACCATAAACATATTGTTACAATCCCCTGTCTTCCTCCTCCTGCTGGGGTCGGAGATGTGGACGGACCTTGAACAAACCAACCATCTCAAAGTATTTGTGAATTGTCCGTCCGTCTCCTCTCCGGTTATCTGGCAAACCAGTGGGTGGATCGGTGTTCATTCATGTTGTTTCCTGGCCGAGTCGGACAATCCATTGTTCCCCGTCCCGTCTCTGACTTATACTTGTTTAGCTTTCCTTCCTCCCCCTCCCCGTTCCCCAATTCCAGTGTGTCTTTTGGGTGATTTGCTTACCACCACAATCACTCTCTCTCTCTCTCTGCCCCCCTTCTCTCTCTCTCTCTCTCTAGTTATTTTTATTCAGATTAATCTTCGCTTTGTTGTTTTCCACCCAATAAATAGTCTATTTGCGCCCGATCATCCCCCCTCTTCTGTTGCCGCCGCTACCCCACCTATCATCCAGCCTGTCACCTTTTTCTTCCATTCATTCATTGTTAAAGATGATAAAATTTGCATTTTTATTTTGCAAATTCAATTAAAGCTTCGTTTAAAGAATCTTTTTAAAAAATCATGTTTAGGGCCCCAAATTTTTTGAAAATCCAATTTTCTTATCTGTGCACGTGCACTAAGAAAATGTAGAATGGCCTAAACACCGGGAACCGGGGACACTTGGAGCCCACTCTCCCATTAATGCCAAAAAATAAAACATAAAAATTGTACAAATTACAATGGACTTAAATTAAACTGATTTTGTACGGTTTCAGCTCACCCAATACTAAAATGAAAATTGGGCGCCGATTGAATTGCTTTGAACCTAGAATTTTATGCAGCGAATCTTTCATAAGGTGACAGAGAAATGTATTTAAAAGGTAAAGTAGTACATAGAGAAACGATGCAAAGAGAAAGTTCATAAAGGAAAACTTCCTCTTCATAAAATCTTGAGCCAAAAATAAATTTCTAATTCAATGGAATTTTTACGCTGATTATACCTTAGGGCTGAGCAAATACACAAATGGTGTACAGTTTTTGTGTGTTCAGTGAGCTAGACAGCGAGAACACAGCAAATACACAGCCCAAATCTCCACACAGTGTGAAACAAGGAATGTGTAATACACAGAGAATGTGGAAAACACAAAATCTCTCACTTATCCACACTCTTTTCGTCGCTCTGATTATCGTACCCCCTTTCCCCCACCCGCACGTATGTTCAAACTTCAACGCGGTGCAGCTCAATAGAACCCAAGCACTTTAGAACCCAACGGCCGAAAAATTTTTTTTGAAGCTTGCTAGCCGATATTACAAAAAGCAAATATATGCAGAATTTTATGCTCTATCTTTTAGCCTTTTTAGTTTTCCAAATTTCCGCGAAAATTTTTGAAATTTTTCGAAAAACTGATTTTTCGCATTTTTAAAAAATTTTGAAAAAAGCCTTCAATTCAATAATCTGCAAAAAAACACGACCTTTGAAGATTTTTTGAAATTCATAATAAATGATTATCGGAATTCTATAAATTCGATTCGAGATCTGTGGAAAAATGAAAAAAAAATTAAGTCCCCCTTTCAAATCCTAAAAGTCATGTGAAATTCACAGATCTTAATTAGACCTGTAACATCTTTTCAAATTTTTAAAACATCTTGAATAAACCAGTATAGAAGAACTATAAAAAGTAAGTAAATATAATTTTGATTTTTTTAGCATTTTAGATAACATTTATTCATTTTTTTGACAAATGGCTGAAAAAGCACAGCCAATCGAACAGAACCAGGAAACAGCCGTGGCTTGGACAAGATCCACAAAGACCAGGGTAAACCGGAGAAGCAGGCCAAATTTCAGGTTTGTTTTCAAATAAAAACCTAATTTTTTACATCGAAATTTGATGATTTTAAAGAGCCAACCAATTGACGAGGGAGCCGGGCATTGCAATGTGTCCTGTGTGATCGGCACTTTGTGGACAGCGAAGTGAAGGCGCGGCATGAGCGGACAAAGGTTCAGGATTTTTTTAGGTTTATTTTTCTCGGTCCATCTAATTTTTTCCAATTTTATTTCTTCATAAACCGACATACTTATTTTTCCGAAAATTTTAAGTTTCATTATTTTTGGAAAATATACTCCTAAAAAAGTCTCTGATCCAAAACATACCCCTATAAATTGGTCAATTTTTTGCGGAGAAAATTTCGAGATTTTGTTCCCTTTATTATGAATTTTTCTTTTTTTATTCGACCTCTCTTCCGACCCTTCTTTTTTTTTAATTTTTTGATTTCGGGAGGGGCTAAAGCCCCCTCAGCCCCCCCCCCNCTTGTTACGCCACTGCTATGAATTAATTTTCAGATTTTCGATTTTATCCATATCCGAATATAAGTTGGGGGTATAAAACATTTTTATTCTTTTCAGGCCACAAGCGAAGATTGAATGCATTGAAAGAACAGCGTACACACAAAGGGAGAGCCGATCTGACTGGAGGACTTGATATCGATAATTATCTAAACATTTTTTCATCGAAAATCTTTTTATAATAAAATATTCAGGAAGTGTATAAATGAATGTTATAAATACTGTAAATGATGGTGAGAAGGGAACAAAAAAGGAAAAGGTTATGCATTTTTTCGGTCGAAAGTCGGCGAATTTTCCGCAGTGATGATGAGGATCAACCCTACGCGGTACGCGGACAGGATAAAAATTTTGGCCTGTTAAAAATTGCCAGAAATTTTTCAAAGAGGTATATTTTTAGAAGTTAAACTTTAGTTGGTTTTTTGGATTTATATTGTTTAGGATTTGATGAAAATAAAATTATCTTTTTCCGAGATTCCCTAGAAGTTTCATCTTTACTCAATTTTTAACGTGATTTCACTTTGGTTGATTTTTTAATAGTATTTTTATTTCACTTTTTGCTTCATTTTGCCTTTTCTGGGTCCGCCATGATCGATTGCATGGTGTTGGATCCGAACCGGCACCAGTTGGGTAGGGTGCAGTTGGCTGTTCCACTGTGCTACGAGTGCGGCGAGAGAAAGCGAGACAGTGTTGGGAAGTGAGAGACGCTTTCTTGTGTTTTTGCATCCCTTCGTGTATTACACATTCCTTGTTTCACACTGTGTGGAGATTTTGGCTGTGTATTTGCTGTGTATTTCCTCTGCGTCTCTAACCCACACAAAAATACACATGTTTTTGTGTGTTTGCTCACCCCTATTATACCTTCTATTTTGCCGTTATATTTCTCTGTCACTTCAGTGAAAGATTCGCTTCGAAAGATCGAGGATTCAAAGCAATTCAATCGGTGCCCAATTTTTATTCGCAGTGCGAAATTTGCGGACGAAAACCTAAAAACCTGCCACAAACTTTTTTGGAACCATTTTAAATTAAAACCTCAAGCTAAAATATGTAGAAAATTATTCCTGATTTTTTGGACCTTTCAGTTTTATGAATTTCTTGAAAAATTTCGAAATTTCCCTTAAAAATACGATTTTTTGAAACTATTGGCTATACTGCGGTCGCTAGAGCAAGATCAATTTAAATCCATTTTTGCGGTCGAGCGAAAACTTTGAAACGAAAAGTACAGTTTGGATTATAATTAGGTTAAAAACAACCCTAGAAAAACGAATTTCATGTTAGCAGATCCGGACTTTCCTGAACCCGGACTTTTTCCGGACTAGAGCCTTTTTTAAAATATTTACAGTTCAGAGTCTGTTTTAACTTTTTCTTTTGTCATAGACAAATGGCTTCCTCTCAAATAGACCCAATGGTCTCGACTGCTCAATTGACCGAGGAACAACGAGAGAGGATCAGGCAGAACAGAGAAAGGGCGCTTAAGATCCGGGAGGAGAAGGCCCGAGAACGGCAGAATGCAACGGGCGGAGGACAACGAACCGGGACAGGGACCAGTGGTTGGGCACCGCAATCCGGGGTCCGATCAACGGCAGCACAGGTAAGCTGGCCAGTGGCGTAGCCAGAAAAAATTTCAGGGGGGGGGAATGGGGAGAGGAGGCCCTGGCGGCCCCGATAGTGGCCGCCGAGTAAAATTCTTTGAAGTTTTATCAAATTTTCTTAAGGAAATTGACCAAATTTTTGCCTTTGGTGAAAAAATTTGGCTTATTAGTTGCACTTTATGCGTCCCATCACAGAATACGAAACAACGGTTTTCACAGCCGCGCTAGAAAAACGATCATAACATTTTTCAGGTAATACTTAGAGAAATGAGTTTGGTGTCAAAAGATAGCCCTAAATGTCTGCTATAAACTTGCAAGAACAACTAACCGCTTTGGCCAAGCAGAAAAAAAGTTATGGCCAGACCATTGGCCAAAACCACGATTTTATGGCTTAACTTGGCCACAACTTTTTTTCTGCTTGGCCAAACCAAATAATTCATTCTGCAAGTTTATAGCAGACATTTAGGGCTATCTTTTGACACTAAACTCATTTCTCTAATTGTAAGTATTACCCGGAAAAAGTTATGATCGTACCAACAAGTATTACCCGGAAAAAGTTATGATCGTACCAACAAGTATTACCCGGAAAAAGTTATGATCGTACCAACCAGGCCCGTAACGAGCCCGACTAGTTCGGGGGGGTAGGAGGGGGGGGGGTCGGCGACGAGCAAAAAAAAACGAAGTTCGGCGGCCCGAAGGGCCGCCGGAGAATTTTTTTTACGAAAATGGCTGCTTTTTTGTACAAAAATTTGGTCATTTTTTTGCTTTAGAACAGTGTTTAGAGGGTGGCGGCGGCCCTGATAAGGGACGCCGGAGAAAATTTTGGAAAAATTGGGTCAGTTTCTTAAGGAAATTGGTCATTTTTTCGCGTCCGAAACAGGATTTTCACTGTATTGAGGGGTGCCGGCGGCCCCGATAGGAGCCGCCGGAGAAAATTTTGAAAAATTGGACGAAATCAACAGGGGACCCTTATGAAATTTTTTTCGACCTTGGGTTTCGGGGAGGGGGGCAGTTGCCCCCCTTGCCCCCTCCCCTCGTTACGGGCCTGGTACCAACAATTTTTATGCGTCCCATCAAATACGGTGTCCCAAAATTGTTAACTTTTTAAAATTAATTTAAATGTTAATTTATAAACATTATATCCAGGTATCAGGCCCGTAACCCCCGAAAGTACAGGTCGAAAATTTTTTCATAAGGTCCCCTGTTGATTTCGTCTAAATTTTCAAAATTTCTCCGACGCTGGCACCTCTCAATACGGTGAAAATCTGTTTCGGACGAGAAAATGATGTTGTTTTTTTATGCTGATCGGAATTTGACGCGAAAAATTTAGCAGAATTCAAATATATATTAGCAGAATTCAAAATATATCCATCTGTAAGTAAATTGTTGTTGCAAATTTATTAGGGGACAAAAAAGGAATTATATTCGATCCATAATTAGAATTTATTATTAGTTGTTATTCTCTTTTGCTCTTTCAGCTATATAAAACATACTATATTTGGACGCAAAAATTTTTTAGGACGCATAATCTATGAAGGGACGCATATTCTATGATGAGACTCAAAAAATTTTGGGACTCATATTCTGTGATGGAATGCATATTCCTCTGGGATGCATAAAGTGCAATTAAGCCAAAAAAAAAATCGAAAATTTTTTCAAAAAATTTAACAGGGACCCTTTTCATTTTTTTTGGTTCTTAGAAATTTCAGGGGGATTCCCCCCCTCCCCCCTGGCTACGCCACTGAAGCTGGCGATACTCAGCCGACGGGCATTCCTGTCCTATCATTATCAATATTTATTATTTTATCTATTTTTTAAATGTTCTTTCGCCAACTTTAACAGCCAATTCAGCCCTCTTCATCTTCCACCTCGTCCTCTGCTGATGCGAACAGGTTCCACCGGCCTGTTGCTGCCCTCAACTTTCCATCAGCTTCGGCGCCTGGCTCTTCCGCCACTCATCCTCCGCCAGCTCCCTCTTCCTCCGCCCATCCCCTTATATTCATCGAATTCTCTCTGATAAGCGCGAGCCGTTTTAAAGTTGTCTTTTTAAATATTTTAATATTCATAATTGGTGGCATTTTGTGTTCACTCAGGTACAGTTTAGCCCATTTATTATGGAAATTGTGACAAAATTGAAAAGCATTCCTTCGAACTGCTTCGATTCCAGTGACAAATCATGGACCTTTTTGCTCGCTCATTATGATCTCACTAAGAAGGCATTGGGTCAGCTTGCACCAAAATTGAACCTGCGAATCAGCGAAATCCCATTTGGTGTGAGACAAGTCAGCGATTATTTGATTAAAACCCAGAGAAATGGAATTATAAGATCAGTTATTCATTAACGAAGTGCAAGCGAAACGGCAAGTGGAATTGGAAAGGATCGGCGAACATCTCCACGGTGCACTTTTCCCTTTTCAACGAAGAGGAGTCAGGTTCGCAAAATTTCATTTTTTTTTAAATTCGTAAAAATTGAAAAAATTTTCTTTTTCTCTGGGGGAAACGGCGGGCGGGGAAATGATCTGTTTCGTTGGACATGGCTCAAAGAAAATTTTTGTCGAGAATAACTTTTCTTTGAAAAATTGGTCGTTGTCCCTCTTTTTCCTACTTTTTTACGTTTCACCCTCCCTAATCCCTCTCTTTCACTTCTCCCCTCCCCGGTCCCCCTTCCCCCCCCTCCCAAAAAAAATTTTGCGATCAATATTTTTTGCACTAAAATATAAAATTTTCGCCAAAAATGCCAAAAAATCATTTTCTTTGTCTTTTATGCATGTTTCCGTGTTGTTTGCTGATCATTTTACATCAAGAATATGCGGACAAGAATTTGACTTAAAATTCGATCGTATTTTTTTAAGATCGAGAAACATTGTATTAGGGGTGCCGGCACTTGAAAATGAAAATTTAGTCATTTTCAGAAAACGAGAGCTTTTTAAATCTTGATCGCAAAAATTTAAGTCGATTCGCAAATCGTCCGCTCGATCGCAAAATTTTGCGATTGACTTTCAGAATGAATCGTCTTTTGTCTTTTGTCTTCATTTCCCTTCTATTTTTTCTCTTTTTTCCTCCCTTTTTTCTTCTGTTTTCTTTCTTTTTTTCTCCCCTTTTTTCCCTCGCCCCCCCCCCCCCCCCCCCCCNGGGGGGGGGGGGGGGGGGGAAGTTAAAAGATGCCTCTCCTTGAATTTTTTAATGAATCGCAAAGAATTCGTCTTCCTCTTGAATAATCCTTATTGAAAAACTGAGATTAAGCTTTGGAGTTGAAAAGGATGGACGCTTGCTGATGGCCGATGAAATGGGACTGGGCAAGTCCGTACAGGCTTTGGCCATCGCCAATTATTATCGAAATGAATGGCCACTGTTGATTGTGTGTCCATCCTCGGTGAAGTGAGTTCACTTTAAAGAAAAATAAATTGGAAAATAGGAATTAGGATTTGCATAGTTTTTTTCAAAACTTTTCATCTAAAAAATCAATGTCACAAAGTTTGACCCATCTGCTGATTGTGAGGGGGGGGGATATCCCATATCGCAGCCGAACATTTTGACTGCCCCCCTTCCCTTATACACCTATGGTTGAGGCGGAAGATCGTGATATAAGCATAAGCATCAGAGATTCTAATGAAAATTGATTGATTACAAAAGGTACCCTTGGCTGGGTCAGGTCAACCGATTCTTGCCCGGCGCTAATGTCTATGTGATCGAAAAGCAAAGCGATCCATTGCCAAATTCGCGGAATACTTCCGTCGTCACAGTCAGTGGAGAGTGAACACTTGTTAGGAATTGTGCCAAACCCCTTTAGATCATCAGCTACGATTTGATGGTCTCCAAAAGGCAACAGTTGAAGCGAAACTCCGTCTACGTCATCATTTTTGTGAGATTTTATTTGATTGGCAGTGTGTGCCAAAGAAAGAGAGAGAGAGAGAGAGTTATTTAGGATGAGTGCCATTTGCTGAAGGAGCAGAAAACGCAACGTGCCATTGTGGCCTTCGAACTTTCCGTTGGGAATTTCAAAAAAATGACCAATCTCTTTGATGATTTAGAAGATTGCGACTCGGGTGATCTTGCTCAGCGGCACTCCGGCATTGTCGCGTCCGAGTGAGCTTTTCGCCCAAATTCGACTGATCGACCCGAAGATATTCCCTCGCTGGCGCGAGTATGCCACCCGTTACTGTGAAGGCCAAATGGGGAGATTTGGATTTGAAGCCAAGGGAAGGTCCAACCCAGACGAATTGAAAACTGTGATGGAAAAGATCATGATAAGGTGTGTAAACTAAACAATGAAATTTTGAAAATTTCGACTAATTTTAAGACGTTTGAAGAAGGATGTGTTGTGCGATTTGCCGGAAAAGAGACGCGAAATTGTCTTTCTTTCTGGCGATGTAATTGATTCCAAAATGCGAGAACTGAAAAAGGCCAAGGATGCATGCATAAGGGCGGACCGATACTCCGTTTGTTCCATTTTTGCATTTTTATTTTTCATTTCTTTTGAAGGATGCGAAGACAAAGCGTGAGACCTTCTTGGAATATTATGTTCAGGTCGGAACAATCAGTTCGGATTTAGGGATTTGTTTTTTTTAAAGACCGGATTGGTGAAAATGAAGGCTGTCGCGGACCACATTGTGGACACCTTCTTCCACGAAGGGGCTTTGCCGAAGAAGGTGTTGGTGTTTGCGCACCATCTGGCAGTGTTGGACGCCATTGGTGTCGTGTTTGCCAGAGTGGTGGGGAGATTGTCATTATCTAAGGAAAAATGACAGTGAATGAATTGTGCCTTTAGGGCGTCCAATTCATTCGCATCGATGGGACAACCTCGGCCAGGGACCGGGCCTTGGCTTGTGATCAATTCCAAAGCGACAACAAAACAATGGTGGCACTTCTTTCCATCACTGCGGCCGGGACGGGCATCACGCTCACCGCCGCTTCGGTGGTCGTTTTTGCCGAACTCTACTGGAATCCATCTGTGTGTATGATGTTTTGGATAAATCGAATTGGTATTTTCCACTTAAGTTGATGATCCAAGCCGAAGACAGAGCGCATCGAGTCGGGCAGAAGGACTCGGTCCATGTTCAGTATATACTGGCGAGGAACACGGTGGGTGATCCGAGTCCGAGTTGATCGGGTGGGTATCCGGGCAAGGGCGTAGCCAGGGGGGGGGGGGGGGGGNCCCCCCCCCCCGAAATGCCAAATCGGAAAAATTCAAAAGGGTCCCCTGTTCATTTTGCCTAAATTTTCTGGTGGCCCCTATCGGGACCGCCAGCACCCCTCAACACTGTGAATTTAATCAAAAATAAGCAGAAAATAACAAAAAAAATTTTTTTTGAAAAGCAACCAAATTCGTGATTTTTTTGCTCGCCGACGACCCCCTCCCCCGAATATTTTTTCTGGCTACGCCCTTGTATCCGGGGTATCTTTTGTTAGAAATGCTCACAGGTTGCTATCTTGTTATTTTATGGATCAAACTTGCTGTTAAAGGCAGATGCGGATATCTGGTTGTTGGTCGGCTCTAAATTGAAAGTCCTCGGCGAGGTCAACCTCTCCAACGAAAAGTATTTCTCCCTAATTTATTTATTTATTTTCTATCCTCACTTGTCAGTTATCGTGATGCTGAGAACACAGAGAAACTTTGCACCAAAAACACATTGATCACCAATTTCTTCGAAGTGATGAAGGATGTTGATGTGGGCACAACCACTGAAGAACCCGAACCCAAAAGGATGAAGGCACTGGAACATTGACCAAAACACCGTCCATCACCACTTTAACCCCTTGAGGGTCAACGTGTTTTCTCCACATTTTGTGACGATGAAATTAATTTTTATTTTTTAACTTACATTTCTACAATTAACACAGCAGCACAAGACCCTGTGAACGGTGCTTGCATATTCAATTTGCTCATAATATTTAAAAAACTTTCCCTTTACATCTTTAGTAGTAATGCACCGTAGCCACCCCGAAACGTCAAAACCAAAAATTGAAAACGGTCCCCCTTTTTCCCCAAATTCGATTTCCTTCAAAAATGGTCAAAATTTTCTCCGCCGGAGTCATACATTAACAATTTCGTAGTTGGAGACCCCCGACCACCCCTCTGACCCCCCCCCC